>JAHZTW010000003.1:3922265-4004929 GCA_020283515.1 Alliaria petiolata | reverse complement strand
TTTCTGTTAGAATAACATTTCTCGTGAAGCGCAGACGATGATGCTTGTTGATCATCCCAATGTGTTGAAATCACATTGCTCTTTTGTTAGTGAACACAATTTGTGGGTCGTCATGCCATACATGTCTGGTGGTTCTTGTCTTCACATACTAAAAGCTGCATATCCTGATGGTTTTGAGGAAGCTATTATAGCGACAATATTGCGTGAGGCCTGTCTCTTATACACATCTAGATGTGTATAAGAGACAGAGTCTTGCCAGCCCTAGTTATGATAACTATGTATAATCCTCTCCCCGTAATGAGGATCTATCTTTAACTAATGCAACTGTTGCTAGCACGCATGCAATCAATGGGAAATCAATGGATTCCACATCTATCTCAACAGAGATTCTAGCAGGGAGATGTGTATTGGCAGATAAAGCAGAGAGGTTAGTCCTTTAACATGTAGTGCTATTGTAAGAGCTTTGTATTTTTCATATTTCCACTCTTAATTGTTTAATTGTTACTTGCATCTTAAAGTCTTTGAAAACCCGAGGTTCGATTTTCTTTTATTCTAGACTCAAAATTGATTTCAGTGCCCATATTAACTGAATCAATCTGTGAATTCATAGTGATAAAACCCAAGATCAGCTTCAAAATGGCTCATCATGCAATGGGGCACATCCTACAGTGGGTGGAGATGAAGCACCAACAGAGATGACTGTTAAACCACCCAAAGCAGCAGGTAAGGATTTACAGAACTTTTAAATATGAATACAATCTAAACATCTTTGTTGACCAATGCTTTTCTAATTAAGCAAATGGCTGTATCGTTATCAGCAAGCCTAGATGAGTCTGACGACAAATCAAAGCCGCCAGTTGTGCAGCAAAGAGGGCGTTTTAAAGTAACTTCTGAAAACCTCGACATCGAAAAGGTAAATTTTCTATAATTTTTTTTTGAAGAGGTTTCATGTTTGTTAACTCGCGTTTTTAAGGTTTCATTTTGTATTCATCTTCAATTTTTCTTTATCAGGTGGTGGTTCCATCTCCAATCTTGCAAAAGAGTCACAGCATGCAGGTTTGTAATAGCTTTGAGGCTGTCTCTTATACACATCTAGATGTGTATAAGAGACAGATGTTGTGCAGCAAAGAGGGCGTTTTAAAGTAACTTCTGAAAACCTCGACATCGAAAAGGTAAATTTTCTATAAAATATTATTTTTGTCTCTTATACACATCTAGATGTGTATAAGAGACAGTCTCTCTTCTTTGAAAAAGTTTTGGCCCTGTTCAGCTAAACCCCTTGTTTCTTACGTCTCCACGTTGTGTTGGATATTTATGTATCTTCTGAGAATTACTGCGTGTGGGATTTGGGCTCTATTTCGCTGGCTTTTTTTACATTTCTCCGTTTGCGTTTTCTTGCGATTTGAGCGCTTGTTACGTTTGTGATAGATTTTTATGTGTAAAAGAAGCGGAGATACAAAGTGTGATCACGTAATTCTTGAGGGGATAAACATAAAGTGTAATAAATATTTTTTTATCATTTTTAACAAAAGAAGATATTTATCCTAACCAAACTGTTTCCTATGTTGTTGTGATTTATGGGCAATTCACGGATTTTCCGATGTTGAAAGGTGTGAACCATTAAGATACTACTAGTCTAGGCATACCGATTTCGTTTGGTTCAGGAAAACCGATGGCCTCCTGGTTTGGTACAAATTTCGGGTAGCAAATTGTAGAACAAATTTCCTTAGAGGTAGCGTTCTCCATTTCATGTGGTTCAGGTGAAACCGGTGACTTAGCCGGCTGTTTTGGTGCCAATCATTTTATAATTCGAGCTTTTAATATACTTGCATTAGTTGAAGACGTAAACCGGATTCGGTTATTTCACCGGGGAAACAAGAAAATTAATTCTGATATTTTTAACATTTTAATTGTAGTTTTCTGTTATTATCCAATCGAGGGTAAATATTTAATGAAAACATAGGAGAAAAGGGCAAAAAAGCAGAAAGAGACCTAAAGTGGCGGGATTCCAAATTTAACAATATTCACAGCAAAAAAGCCTCTCCCCCATTTGAGCGGCGATCCGATTGTGACTCTCTCTCTCTCTCTCTCCTTCTCTGGTTTTCGTTTCTCGAGAAAATTTTGATAGAAAGTGCAACGAAAAAGGGCCGGTTCCATAAGATCATCATCAATATCCTTCATCAGCACGGTATCTATCTCTTTCCTTTTCTCTCACTCGTTCTCTTTAATCATTCTTAATTTGTTTCCTGATTGTTTTTCCATGAATGTCGTGATTTTTTTGGTACGATAGATTCTTCCCGTAATTACGACGAGATTACGTATTTGAATTGTTTCCTTAATTAAATTTTATCTGTAGATACTCGACTGGAAGGTATTAGGACCCCAAGCAACTTTTGCCAGCTGCGTTTGAGTTTTCGCCGCTCGATTCCAGGTAATCTTTGATTCTCCCCCAAAAATGTTGACTCCAAATTCGTTTTTCCAGATCAGAAACTCTCCAATTTTGTTGCTGGTTATTGAGTTGAGTTTTTTGAAAACTAAGTTTATCTTGGCAGTAATATTCAAACTAAATTTTTGTTAAAAATTTATAAGATGGAAAGAGACTTAGTTGATTCTGCAACTGTATGCAGAATCATGTTTTTTTATGAAAAATTATGTTGATTCTGTATGAAAAATAATGGCAATGATTAAATTATGTTTTGTAATTTTATTTCATTGTAATACGCTTTTTTCATTATAATGGGCCTATGTAATGCCTTTATGTTTGACATAACTAGTCAACTTTTGCTGTTAATTTTTCATTTTATGAATTGATAATTTAGTGGGAACTACAAGGATCAAGTTACAATGGAGAAGAAGAAGTATCCGATTGGGCCAGAGTACTACACCCTTTACGAGGTGATCGGACAAGGTGTCAGTGCTTTAGTGCACCGTGCTTTGTGCATTCCCTTCGATNTTTTTTAACAATCAAATTCGAAACATTACACGCAGCCAGACGACATCCGACATCCGAGACTCCGACACGTGGCAACGCGTAATTGGATGAATTTCTGGTGATGGAGGGTACGATGCAGCCAAGAACCAAATTTCCCACAATTATTATTGAGAAAAATCTCAAAGTGAAGGGGAAAAAGAGATCTCACGTGCGGAAACAAACTAATGGCCTTTTTATCTGATCATTTCGTCTTCCTCTCTCTCTCACAATTGTTCTTTGCATCACAACTTCCTGTTTCCTTGCTTTTTTTTTTTTTTTTGATAAAAACTTCAATTTTTTATTCTCTCTACGAGGAAGTGGAGTAAGTAAATATGTGGGTCTGCTAGTCCTGGCGTCACTGTGTTCAAAGAATCGTAAATCAATTCACAAGAATTTGATTTTGTACAGATGTGACGTTCTGTTATCTCTCTTTTCCTTTTTGATTCTTGCAATGCAAAAGTACGAGTTTTTTTACCCGAGAAAATAGCAGTTTTCCCGAGAAAATTTTGAAAACCAGGTCCTAAAAGCTAAAAGCTAAAGCTAAAGTAGTGGATTTTATAAGCTCGTTTCTGGATTTCGTTTTTCTTGTTGGCACCTTTATTAGCCGATTATACCGTAAATCATTGCCGACAAAACCCCCAGAAAAAAGTCGTAGATTTCGATAGGGGATTTCAAAAATTTGAACTTGTTTTTAAAGCTTCGACCTCTTTCTCCGGATTTTCAAAATGGGTCTGTGTTATTCAGTCGATAGGACCACCGGGAAGGAACCAGGAGAAACAAGCACCACCGCCTCTGCGGCGGAGGAGAGATCAAGCTCCGGACGGTGGCGGCGGCCGAGAGATTTAAAGGGCGGTGGCGAAATAGAAGGGATTCAACAGGTTTTGGGTCGGTTGATTTCGAATGGTTCAAGTAAAATTGCATGTCTTTACACACAGCAAGGCAAGAAAGGAACCAATCAAGACGCTATGCTCGTTTTTGAGGTTCATTTCTTAAAAATCTTCACATCCCATCTCTTCACTCAGATTTTTTGCAACCCATTTATTGGGATTTGATCGCTACTCGAACGAACAAATTAGGGTATTGTGTCTCATTCGATCAATTTCAGGGATTTTGGTGAAGAAATGTTGTTCAATGTATGAGTAAAGCTACCTGATTTCTTGCACATGTGTCACTTGTTGCAGATCAAAAGAAGGATCTTCAGAACTTGATTGCATTATTCTTTTGTTGCTAGTGCTTAGGGAGTGAAAGAAAACTTGGAATGACGCATGTCTATATCAATTTTTTTTTTTTGGGACCATCACAGAGCTTAGAGCTTTGAAAATGAGGGGGCTTTGTTTTGCCATTTGAGTTGTTCTTGTGCTGTCTTGAGTCTTTGACCTGTTCCCACATAGTTGTGCAGGGACCACTACTTACTTGATTCTATATATCTTGTTACTTGTTTTAGTATTAGTTTGAGATATAAAGACAATATATATAACTTATGAAAACTAATTTAATTTCAGAGCTTTTGTTCGAGAGACGATACAGTGTTTTGTGGTGTATTCGACGGACACGGACCATTTGGTCATATGGTCGCGAAGAAAGTCCGAGATACATTGCCCTTCACACTCTCAACTCAACTGAAATTGACCTCAGAGTCGGAACAAATCGGCTTTGTGAATGAGAATAGTTTTCAGAACAAATGTACAGAGGAGGAAGAAGAAGCGCAGAGAAGCGAGTCTGTTGCTACTATGGATGAGCAATGGTGTGAGTTAAATCCAAATGAGAACAACGATGAGCTTCCGGAGATGTATCTGCCTTTTAAACACGCGTTGCTCAAGTCTTGTCAGCAGATAGATAAAGAGCTGAAAAGGCATCCAACTATAGATTGTTTCTGCAGCGGAACAACTTCAGTCACTTTGATCAAGCAGGTAATTGCTTTTTATATATGGTTTTAATTCTCGTCATCTCTTGGATAATGATTCCTATTACTATCAGGGTGAGGATCTGGTGGTTGGAAACATTGGGGACTCGAGAGCTGTTCTTGCAACAAGAGACGAAGACAATGCTTTGGTCGCTGAACAATTAACCGTAGACTTAAAACCCGATTTGCCAAGTATGTCATCACAACTTGATCTTAAACTCTCATGAGGAAAAGTTTTGATTTTCTTACTTTCTCTCTCTATAATATGTACTTTCAGGTGAATCAGCGAGGATCAAGAAATGTAAAGGAAGAGTCTTTGCATTGCAAGACGAACCTGAGGTAGCTCGTGTTTGGTTACCAAACAGCGATTCACCTGGTTTAGCAATGGCTCGAGCTTTTGGCGACTTTTGTCTCAAAGATTACGGTTTAATCTCAGTCCCAGATATCAACTACCGCCGCCTAACAGAACGAGATCAGTTCATTATTCTTGCTAGCGACGGGGTAAATTGAAACCTTCCCTTGCTTGCCACTAAATTGCCCCAAATCTTTAGAGCTGAAAAAATCCTGTTTGTTTCTGAATTGTATCAAGGTATGGGATGTGTTGTCGAACAAAGAAGCTGTAGACATTGTTGCTTCAGCTCCTAGTCGAAGTACAGCGGCTCGAGCTCTCGTGGACACGGCGGTTCGATCATGGAGAATCAAGTATCCAACTTCCAAAAACGACGACTGTACTGTGGTTTGCCTCTTTCTACAAGATTTATCAGTAGCCATGGAAGTTTCAAGCAATGTAGTGAATGGTTCACACAAAGAAGAAGACTCCATAGAGATTGTCAGTATCAGTAACAAGGAGGAGGACGAGATAGTCCCAGTTAAAGACGAAACTACCCCTAAGAGTTGCGAGATTGAGAGGAAGATGATGACAATGACACTTGCCGAATGTATTTCGGTTGCACAGGATGATGAAGAGTGGTCGGCTTTGGAAGGATTGACCAGGGTTAATAGTTTACTGAGTATTCCAAGGTTCTTCTCTGGTGAGCTTAGATCAACTAGTTGGAGAAAATGGTTGTGACTACTTTCTTTTTTCGTTTATTTGAAAGCGATGTAATGTTTTTTTTTCCAATTAATCTTTCAGACATGTGAAATTGTTTACAGATATAATTCACTACAAGACAACACGATTTAGATTTAACAGTTCTTTTGTGTGTGTGTGTGTGGTAAATGTTTATGTTTATCGTTTTTTTATTGTCTTTATTAATTTAACAAGTGATATTGGGAATAATGAGGTGGTTGGATATTTGGGTACTGGCAGGACCCACTTGTCCTCATTGTTTGTTCCACTATCTTCTGTGTCTTAGCATAATGATGAAAGAAGAAGGTTGCTTCGATTAGAAAACAGAGCTTAACGGTAACTTAAGTTTACATGATTAGAAAGATTAAATGAGTACTTTTGTATTGGTAATTTGAAATTATATTGTACTTATCTGGAGATGTATCACTCAAAAATAACTTTTTAAGTATTTTGAAAAACAGAGACATTCGAACCGTTAAATTGACTTGGAAGGGAAGGAAAATTGGTTGAAAGCGAATGAAACCAACTTTTTCTTGGTGTCACTCGTGTTCCTATTGGCACACTTCCCACACACTATTTTTTTTTTTCTTGCAGAGATAATGATTAATCTTGTCTCATAAGGAAGCTACTTTAATCGATTTCTTCTTTCTCAAAAAAATCACTTAAATATCAAACCTCAAGAACTCATGTCTCTTGAGGAACAATGGTGGCTGCAACAACCACCATAACCTCTACTTGGCGGTTGCTCTTGATCTGTGTCGCTTACTCGTTCACCGTTTTCTCAATGATTTCATCAGTCACTGACCCTCGTGATGGTATTCGATGGATTCTTGTGTTTTCCCTAGCACTGAATTCGATCCATGGAAATGATTGTAACGCATCTTTGAATATTTTTGTTTTGTTGGATTTGTTAGCGGCGGCTCTTCGTTCTTTGATGGATCAATGGGACAATACGCCGCCTAGCTGGGGAGGCTCTGATGATCCTTGTGGAACTCCTTGGGAAGGTGTCTCCTGCAACAACTCCAGAATCACTGCCTTGTGAGTGTTGCTGAATCACATTTAGACTCACTTTGTTTTGGTAACGTACTGAGCAAGCAACTCCTTTTTTGTGTTCAGGGGCTTGTCAACGATGGGTCTCAAAGGAAGGCTTAGTGGGGACATTGGAGAACTAGCTGAACTAAGATCCTTGTCAGTCTCTTTCTTTCATCTGTAAATGCAAGATCAGAGGAACGTCTTCTTCTGATATCTGAAACTGGCAATTGTTTTTGTCTTGTTCCAGGGATCTTTCGTTTAATCCAGGACTCACGGGTTCACTTACTTCCCGGTTAGGAGACCTGCAAAAGCTCAACATTCTGTAAGAAAGCTATCTTTCTACTTTCTCTTCCTTTTGTGTATCAATCTAACAAGCAGTCGTATTGGGTTTTTCAGTATACTTGCTGGCTGTGGCTTCACAGGTAGCATCCCAAATGAGATTGGTTATCTCAAGGATCTATCTTTCCTGTAAGAAAATAATGTCTGGATTTTGCAATGTTTGAATCTTATCATCCCTAATCGATCACCATGTCTGATGGGCCTCAGGGCCACTTTGGTTCCATCATTATCTTATCAGGGCCTTGAACTCGAATAACTTCACGGGTAAGATTCCTGCGTCTCTAGGAAACCTCACCAAAGTCTATTGGCTGGATCTCGCGGATAATCAGCTGACAGGACCCATTCCAATTTCATCAGGCTCGAGTCCTGGTCTTGATCTTCTTTTAAAAGCCAAACACTTGTGAGTATATTTGTGTTTCTCTATCTTCTGTCCGTGTAATGTGTCTTGAGCTAATAAACCGTTAAAAATTGCAACAGTCACTTCAACAAGAATCAGCTCTCAGGCACCATTCCACCAAAACTTTTCAGCTCTGAGATGATATTGATCCATGTGTAAGAAGTCAAATTAATCATGCTAAACTTCTTTCAAGCTTTAAGGTTACTGATCATCACAGCTGATTGGTTTCAAATGTCAGATTATTCGATGGAAATCAATTCACAGGGAGCATTCCGTCCACTTTGGGACTCGTTCAGACACTAGAGGTTCTGTGAGTAACACACCATCTCTATGTCCTTGGCTTCATATTTCTTCCCTCAAAAAAGACTAACTCTCTTGGATTTGCATCAGCCGGCTTGACAGAAACACTCTGACCAGGAAAGTTCCAGAGAATCTCAGTAATCTCACAAACATCATTGAACTGTGAGTGTAAACAATACTTGTAATATTTACAGATCGATCATTTTTAGGCATCACCTATCGCTAATGACTGAATACATCATCTTTTACTTGTGGTTCTCTCAGGAACTTAGCCCACAACAAGCTTGTAGGATCTTTACCAGATTTATCAGACATGAAATCGCTCAACTATGTGTAAATTTCCCAGCACCAGAAATCGCTGCCTTTGTCTATACACTTGTGTGTTTGTATGTTTTGACAAAAATTGTGATATCTGTTACAGAGACCTCAGCAATAACTCCTTTGATCCATCAGAGTCTCCTCTCTGGTTCTCAACCTTACCTTCACTAACCACACTGTAAGTGCTGCTCTGCTACAGTTTACACGCCACCAAACCAGAAATCTTTTCTCATCTGTAAATATATTCTTCTTCTTCTTCTTCTTCTTCTTGGATAAAGGGTGATGGAATATGGAGCTCTTCAAGGACCACTGCCTAATAAGCTCTTTGGGTACCCACAGCTTCAACAAGTGTAAGTTTTCAGCTTTTACTCTCCACGGAAGTTGACAACAGCTTTAAATATATCATCTACCTGCTGATTTGGATTTGCACAGGAAACTGAGGAAGAATGCATTCAATGGAACACTGAGCTTGGGAGACACAGTAGGTCCACAGCTCCAAATCGTTGATCTGCAAGATAATGACATTTCCTCTGTAACACTGAGCTCTGGATATACCAATACATTAATGTGAATATCTTGTTTAACTACCAGTAATTAATACATCAAACAGTTTTTAGCAACTTATTAAAGAAGCTCTCTTGCTGTGTTGTAGACTCGTAGGAAACCCTGTATGCACAACAGCTCTCTCGAACACAAACTACTGCCAGATTCAGCAGCAACAAGCCAAACGAATATACTCGACCAGTCTTGCTAACTGTGGAGGAAAATCTTGTCCATTAGACCAAAAGGTCAGCCCTCAGAGCTGTGAATGCGCCTACCCTTATGAAGGCACACTCTACTTCCGAGGGCCAATGTTCAGAGACCTGTCCAACGTGAACACATACCATTCACTGGAGATGAGCTTGTGGGTGAAGCTAGGACTCACTCCAGGCTCGGTCTCTCTACAAAACCCTTTCTTCAACAATGACGATTATCTCCAGATACAGTTGGAACTTTTCCCACCTACGGGCAAGTATTTTAACAGAAGTGAAGTACAAAGAATTGGATTTGACTTGAGTAAACAAACATACAAACCTCCTCCCTTGTTTGGACCTTACTATTTCATTGCATCTCCCTACACTTTCCCAGGTAGCATATAAAGCTTATACACCTGTATTTGAAATAAAAGAGCTTGGGCTCTAACGATCTGAAAACTTATAGCAGCTCAAGGTAACGGACATTCAATAAGCTCTCGGATGGTCACTGAGATAATAACTGGTTGCAGCGCTTTGGTCTTGTGCCTTGTTGCGCTAGGAATATACGCGTTTTGGCAGAAGAGACGCGCAGAGCAAGCTATTGGTTTGAGTAGACCGTTTGGTAAGTCCAATGTATACATTATTGTAGAAACAATATAAACATCTCTGGAGAAGAAAAACAGAAACTAGATAGATTATGAGCTCCACTAGAAAAAGAAGGAACTTTACATACACTGTAAACTTGAAGATTGAAATATCAAGTTTTACAAAGAATCTTTTGAACAATCAGTAATTTTCTCAGTTTCATGGGCATCGAGTGGAAAAGACAGCGGTGGTGCACCGCAGCTGAAAGGGGCACGATGGTTCTCCTATGAAGAACTGAAGAAGATCACGAACAACTTCTCCATGAGCAGCGAGTTGGGTTATGGAGGCTATGGAAAGGTGTGTTTCTCAGAAAGGTTGAGAAAAATCATTGCTTGAAGAAACTAGGCTTTCACTTTTAAGCCTTGGCAAATAATGGCCCCTTCTTCTCTTTAATAATCATCCATAGGTGTATAAAGGAATGCTTTCAGATGGGCAGATGGTGGCGATCAAAAGAGCACAACAAGGATCAACACAAGGCGGTCTCGAGTTCAAAACAGAGATTGAGTTGCTCTCTCGGGTTCATCACAAAAACCTCGTTGGGCTTGTCGGGTTTTGCTTCGAACAAGGCGAGCAGATTCTGGTCTACGAGTTCATGTCCAACGGATCAATCAAAGATAGCTTAACAGGTACTCCAAAATCTGTTCAATCAATCACAATTTAGTTACTGAAACAGCATCTGTGATCACAAACACAAAACGTGACGATAAGCCCTTACGCATTGTTGTTAGGGAGATCTGGTACTGCGCTCGACTGGAAGCGGAGGCTGCGAGTGGCTCTAGGGTCGGCAAGAGGACTAGCATACCTCCACGAGCTAGCGGATCCTCCGATCATCCACAGGGACGTGAAATCAACAAACATTCTCTTGGATGAGAATCTCATGGCCAAGGTTGCTGATTTTGGCTTGTCCAAGCTGGTTTCGGACTGCACCAAAGGCCATGTTTCAACCCAAGTCAAAGGCACATTGGTAAGCTTTTTCTTTTTCTGCAATCATCTATTCATACGACATAATGCAATGGATCATGATTTGATTTGACTTCAGTCTGAGAACTCTGATAAAGTGAATTATGATTTGATTGGAGAAATTGATCGTCGATGGCAGGGATATTTGGATCCAGAATACTACACAACGCAGAAACTTACAGAGAAGAGCGATGTGTACAGCTTCGGCGTTGTAATGCTGGAATTGATCACCGCGAAACAGCCGATCGAGAAAGGCAAGTACATTGTTCGAGAAATCAAGCTTGCAATGAACAAGAGCGACGAGGAATTCTACGGGCTGAGAGATAAGAAGGATCGGTCGCTGAGAGACGCCGGACCTCTGCCGGAGCTCGGCCGATATCTGGAATTAGCCCTAAAATGCGTTGATGAGACGGCGGCTGAGAGGCCTACGATGAGCGAAGTGGTGAAGGAGATCGAGATTATCATCCATAACAGTGGAGCGAGCTCTAGCTCTTCCGCATCTGCCTCGTCTTCCGCCACAGATTTTGGAGCCATGAAAGGCGGAGATAAGGTTTTGNGTGGTGAAGGAGATCGAGATTATCATCCATAACAGTGGAGCGAGCTCTAGCTCTTCCGCATCTGCCTCGTCTTCCGCCACAGATTTTGGAGCCATCAAAGGCGGAGATAAGCTTTTGTACGGAGAAAATTTGAGGAAAAAAGAAGCACGAGAGGGTGACGGAGGCGGAGCATTTGATTATAGCGGTGGCTTCTCTGTTCCGACGAGAATTGAGCCCAAGTAATAACAAAGTAATGAAATATGACATATCTATCTCTTGGGCCTCCTCTTCTTTAATTAAAATCAAGAGTTTATTAGATCGTTTGTGCTTATTGCATTAATGGAACGGAGTTATCATCAGGCTTGTTAGTATTGTATTCACTAATTTTCCTTTGTTTATCACTCTATAGATTTAAAAAAGTTTGAACAAAATTTATGATATTACAATTTCTCTAAATGAATCCAATCCAAAAATAAGAAAAAGAAAATTATCTAACTTTTTTTCGTTTTTGTATCAAAACTCAAATCATTCAAACTTTAAACGGTGTCCTGTTGTAATTTTGTAAATGGCTATTCGAATTTTTTTTTAATTATCTACAGAGCAGTTGGGCCAAATTAGTTCTATTGAGGTTAAAACTTGTAGGCCCATTGAAGCCCAAAACGGAATCTACCTGAGAAGTCAGAGAGACAGTGGGGACGCGGATTCCTATAAAACGCAAAATGCGTCCTCATAAAGGAAGAAGAAGTCTATCTCACGAGTTAAGCGAATTTTCATTTACTCACTTTCGTGAATCTGTGGGAACAAAGACAGAAGAAGAAGAAGAAGAAGACGAACACGAAGAAGAGCAAGTAACATTGATAGAAACCCTAGGTTTTTAATTCGGCGAGGCGTAATGTCGGAGCTGCAGATTTCGCCGGCGATTCACGACCCGCAAGGGCAAGAGAAGCAGCAGCAGGCCGCCGGAGTCGGGATTTTGCTTCAGATCATGATGCTTGTACTCTCTTTTGTACTCGGTCATGTCCTTCGCCGCCATAAGTTCTATTATCTACCAGAAGCTAGTGCTTCCCTTCTCATCGGTTTGTTTTCCCGTCTTCTTACTCGTTTGCATTGCGATCGTCCTCCTCGATTTTTTTTTTCACTTTTCCATCAAGGTTTTTGTTTGATTCCTTGTGAAATTGTGAAAATTAGGGTTGATCGTTGGTGGTTTAGCGAACATCTCAAACACGGAGACTAGCATAAGGTTCGTTGAAGCTCTTATCATTTTTTGGTATATTCGCATTTTTTTTATTGCTATTTTTCTGTCCCTTCTTGACTGACCTGGAAACTCATAGGAGTGTAACTATTCACATATACATATTTGTGTATATGTATGTAAGTATTGTCCACTGCTAATCAATTTTTTTTTTTTTCAATTTACCTGACAGGACCTGGTTCAATTTCCACGACGAGTTCTTCTTTCTGTTTCTGCTGCCACCCATCATATTATATCCTTAATCGAGTTTGCATCTGCGAGTGTTCTTGCCTTTTGTTTACATACGTGACTATGTGACATAATCTTTTCATGATTCGTGATTCTCAATTTGGCAACGAAATATGTTTTTAATTTCCTTGACGTACTTGTCTGCACCCAGTCAGGATTCAGTCTACAACCCGTAAGTGCAGAGAGCTCTGATGTCTTTATTGGTTTTCTTGTTTTACCATCAGAATCGCTTCCTTGCTTTTGAATTATTGACGATGCTTACGTTGTTGTTGTGTTTTATGCAGAAACCTTTCTTTTCAAACTTTGGAGCCATTGTCACTTTTTCCGTACTTGGAACTTTTGTAGCTTCCATTGTTACTGGCGTGCTAGTGTATGTATCTCTGTCCTGTGAATGGCTTCTCTTTGTTGACGGAAACGGTCCTCTTTCCGTTATTCATAAGTTCTTTTTCTATTGAAGGTACCTTGGCGGCGTGATGTTTCTCATGTACAGACTTCCATTCGTTGAGTGTCTCATGTTTGGCTCTCTTATCTCAGCCACTGATCCTGTCACTGTCTTGTCTATATTTCAGGTACATTCTTTTACTGCTTGACTGGGAGATTCTCAATTTTCTGGACAGTAGATTTCTAGCATTTCCTTATGATTGTATTGTTTTGCAGGAACTTGGCTCGGATGTAAATTTGTATGCCCTGGTGTTTGGAGAATCAGTTTTGAATGATGCTGTTAGTAGTTTTTGAGTAGTGATTTCTGATTCCTTATATTAGGATGAAAAATATCACATTACTTATCAGGTTTTTCTCTTTTTTATGTTGCTTTCGGCAGATGGCCATATCTCTCTACAGGTATGTAAGCTGATTCAAAATATGCTGTGAAAGACGATAGTCAAATGTTTAGATATTTTAACAAGGCTATAATTTGGGATGTAGGACAATGTCCTTGGTGAGAAGTCACTCATCTGGACAGAATTTCTTTATGGTGGTAGTCAGGTTTCTCGAAACCTTTGTCGGTTCAATGTCTGCAGGTTTGCTTTTATCATATGCCTACCATTCTCTCTGTCACTATACTTCATGCATGGTTTGTCTCCTTCGACTTTAAATGGCATGGTAACGCTTGAGTTTGAGAATGCTTCTAAATAACTTGAAGTTACGAACAAGTTAGAGCAACCTAAGAATAATAACATATGAATATCAAACTAAATTTGACCATTCAAGCATCTCACCGTTTTCCTATATCATTACACATTCATAAATGGGTGCTCTATGTTTTAAAGATACAAATGTGTGCTTTTGCAGGGGTTGGAGTTGGATTTACTTCTGCTCTCATATCCTTTTTTGGTTTTAGTTTCTTATGAAACATTTTTACTTCATTCCATACTCATAAACGAGTTGTTAGCCTTAATGCAAAGCACCTCTTCAAGTATGCAGGGCTGGATGTTGACAAGTGAGTGACAATAGTTCTTTGTCTATTTTATTTTGATTTCGGGTTCTAATTGTCAGCTTTAAAACGTTTTAATCTGATTCTCTCGCTCCTTCTTTTAGTCTGCAGAACTTGGAGTGCTGCCTCTTTGTGCTTTTCCCATATTTCTCGTAAGTAATTATTGGGACTTCTCTCTCCTAATTAGCTGTATGTCTTCTTTAACTATATCGTTATATTAATTGTACTGTTTGTTAACTTTGTTTTCCTTGTGCTAGATACATGCTTGCTGAGGGTCTCAGTCTATCTGGCATTGTATCGATTCTATTTACTGGGATTGTGAGTTTTCTTTCGATTACATGAATTCTGTGTGATGTGATTCTCAGCCAAAAGCTAAAGTAGTATATTGGAAACTGCCTGTGCCTTTCAGGTCATGAAGCATTATACCTACTCAAACTTGTCTGCAAATTCTCAGCGATTTGTGTCTGCATTTTTTCATCTGATATCTTCCCTGGCAGAGACATTTGTGTATGCATTTGATTCTTATACTCTCATGCATTTTGATGGTAGATTTCCGTAATATACGTCAATGACCTGACCTTATAATATCAAATGAACAAAACTGCAGGTTCATCTACATGGGTTTTGATATTGCCATGGAAAAGCATAGTTGGTCACACGTGGGATTCATCTGTTTCTCTATTGTATCCTCTTTCTCCAGTTTTACTGGTTTAGAATTCAGCTATTTCTTTAGTTTTATATAAACTGCCTTTGTTCCTTAACTTTCTTTTATCCTTCGTGTCAAACCTCAGCTGTTTATTGTAATTGCGAGGTAGGCTTTTTTGTTTCACTTCAGGATCTTTCCACGTCATGTTTGTGTGTATAAATAGATACATTAATTTCCAAGTTGCAATTTTTTTGTGTCTCATAGTGTTACTCATTGGCATATTTTGTCTCACGCAGGGCAGCTAATGTGTTTGGTTGTGGATATTTGGTCAACCTGGCACGACCTGCTCATAGGAAAATACCGATGACGCATCAAAAAGCACTTTGGTACAGTGGTAAGATACGGCTTTTTGTTTCCATATTTAGCTATTGTTTTTGAATCTCTGTAAGAAGTAACAAGAGATGTGGATTCGTAGGACTTCGAGGCGCTATGGCTTTTGCTCTTGCTCTGCAATCTGTTCACGATCTCCCAGAAGGACATGGTCAAACGATCTTCACAGCAACGACAGCCATTGTTGTTCTGACGGTAAGCCATCTTTCTATAGGATCTAACAATTTGCATAAAACTAAGCGCCCCGATCAAAGGGTTTCTTCACAGCCAAATTATTTTGCCTTCTTTGATGCTACTTGAACTGATTACAGGTGTTGCTAATTGGAGGATCCACTGGTACAATGCTTGAAGCCCTAGAGGTTGTAGGCGATAGCCGTGATACATCCCTTGGTGATGTAAGTCGATTTGATCATTTACAAAGAATCCTCAATGTAAAGTTAATCTTGGTCTCTCGATGCAGAAAACGACATGGTTTTTGTATGTTTTTTTTTGGGTCAGGGCTTTGAGGTGGTGAACAATCGTTACATGACAAGTTATGATGATGAAGATTCACCATCAGGAAGTGGATTCAGGACAAAACTAAGAGAGTTCCATAAGAGGTAAATTAGTGATTAACCTACACTGACAAAATCAATTCCGCTTACAAGTTTCCTATTAGTACTAGACTAAAAAAATCCCATTTGTTTTTATTTTTGGTGTTACACGTAGCGCGGCGTCGTTCACAGAATTAGACAGGAATTACCTAACACCGTTCTTCACAAGTAGTAACGGGGATTATGACGATGAGGGTAACACTGAGCAACACCATGGTAACAACATATTAATTCATAATCAAGAATGTCCACATTTATGTACTTTATGGTTTCCCTGCACCCATGAAATTTAAAACGGTTTACAACTTTGGTGTTTTTTTTTGTGTGCAGAAGAGCGAATTCCTTTTACTAGAAGAGGGAATTTTAATAACCGCGGCTAAATTTAGTGAAGCCGGTCGTGTACATAAAACAAGTTGGATCGGTCCGAGGAACTACGGGGAGTACCGGAGTAGTAGTAGTAGTCATACTCTGTGTTCTTGCTCTGAACCTTAGTGGATATTATTGTTTGGCTAATCACACACACACAAAAAAAAAGAAAAACTTTTCATGGCCATGGATGGTTATACTTTGTCAATCCAACGAATCTTTTTCTGTAGGTTTCGTTTTGAACTGTGTCAAATTACTATAATTCCTTTTGTCCTGTATTCGTTCCCGAGATGAGTTTTTGATTTTTGTATTAAATAGAGAACGTCACGGCACGCCAAAAGTGTGGACCTTGTTTTTTTAGCTGAAACCAACCAAGTAACCAAAAACTCTTCTAATCTCTCCATCTCTCGCTCATAAATATCTCTCTCCTCATCTCTCTCTCCCTCTCTCTTTCTTCTTCTTCTTTCATGGCTGTTACTGGCTGAACAATCACAATCTTAATTCTTTCTTCTCTCTGGTTTTTGGGGGCGTTTCACGATGAGTCTGGTGGTTGGTCAGTCGCTGGGTTTAACTCTAATCTGTGATGGTGTTTCGTTACGCAATTCGAGAAGAAATGGCGGCAAATCTAAGTTTTTCTTGGTGAATCGGAGGAGATTAGCGCGTGCTGCTCTGGTTCAGGCTAGGCCAAGGGAGGATGGAGCTGCGGCGAGTCCTTCACCACCATCGAGGGCGACTACGGCGCCGGTTGTTCAGTACCGACGGGCTGATCTCGCGGATGATCTTCAAGCCGAGGCGCGAGCTTTGGGTCGTGCTGTTGATGCTTCTGTTTATTCTCCGGAGCTCATCGCCAGGAAACACGGCTCTCAGCCCCTCAAGGTTAGCTACTTCGTCGGTTTTAGGAGTTTGAATTTTATTGTAAAATTCTGAATTTTAAACCAAAAGGAAAAAAGAGGTGAAACTGAGAGATGATGCATCGCAATTTCGGGATTAGGCTTTGCGGAGAAGTGTGGAGATATTGGCAGCTTTGGGTGGTTTCGCGCTGAAACTGGGGATTGATCAGAGGCAAGGCAAGCTTGAGCAGAAGATGAAGAAGAGAGCAGGTGAGCTCCGGCGGATTTTCACTCGTCTCGGACCTACTTTTGTTAAATTAGGTCAAGGTCTATCCACCCGACCCGACCTCTGTCCACCGGATTACCTTGAAGAACTTGCCGAGCTTCAGGTTCACCTCTTTCCGCTCTTGATTTACTCGATATATAATGTATATATAAGGTAGATAAATTTTTGCTTGAAATAGGTAACAAGAGAACATCTCTAACTTTGTATGTTTCTCTGTGTTTTGAGTGCCTAAGTAGGATGCTTTGCCAACCTTCCCTGATGCAGAGGCCTTTGCTTGCATTGAGAGAGAGTTGGATTTGACTCTAGAATCCATTTTCTCGTCTGTGTCCCCTGAGCCAATCGCGGCAGCTAGTCTTGGCCAGGTTTACAAAGCCCATCTGAGGTATTCGGGTCAGGTTGTTGCTGTCAAAGTCCAACGCCCTGGAATCGAAGAAGCCATTGGTCTTGACTTCTACCTTATTAGAGGAGTTGGGAAACTCATTAACAAGTACGTAGACTTCATCACTACCGATGTCCTTACCCTTATCGATGAGTTTGCCTGCAGAGTTTATCAGGAGCTAAACTACGTCCAGGAGGCCCAAAATGCTAGGAGGTTTAAGAAACTGTATGCTGAAAAAGCAGATGTTCTAGTACCTGATATATTCTGGGATTACACGAGCCGCAAGGTGCTAACAATGGAATGGGTCGAGGGAACTAAACTGAACGAGCAAGTTGCAATTGAGAGTCAGGGTTTGAAGGTTCTGGACCTTGTGAATACAGGAATCCAGTGTAGCCTAAGGCAACTCTTAGAGTATGGGTTTTTCCATGCTGACCCTCATCCTGGTAATCTCTTGGCAACACCTGATGGGAAACTTGCCTTTTTAGACTTTGGCATGATGAGTGAGACACCAGAGGAAGCTAGATTTGCTATCATAGGCCATGTTGTTCATTTGGTCAACCGAGATTATGAAGCCATGGCCCGAGATTACTATGCTTTGAAGTTCTTGTCGCCTGATGTAGATGTTACTCCCATCGTACCAGCTCTCAGAGACTTCTTTGACGATGCACTTAATTATACAGTTAGCGAGCTAAATTTCAAAACACTGGTTGATGGACTAGGTGCTGTCTTCTAACAATATCCGTTTAATGTCCCAGCCTACTATGCTTTGATTCTGAGGTCACTTACTGTGCTTGAAGGTTTGGCACTTTACGCAGATCCTAATTTCAAAGTGTTAGCTGCATCATACCCGTATTTTGCCAAAAGGCTACTCACAGATCCAAACCCGTATCTAAGAGATGCCCTTATTGAGCTTCTGTTCAAAGATGGAAAGTTTAGGTGGAATAGACTAGAGAACCTTCTACAACAGGGAAGTAAAGATAGGGATTTCTCAGCAAAAGATGCTCTACAGCCTGTCCTGAAGCTGCTGCTGGATGCAAACGGCGAAGAACTTCGACTGTTAGTAATTAAAGAAGCTGTAAGAGTCAGTGAAGCAATTGCTCTGGGCACTGTCGTTGATACATACAACTCCATGCCTGAGTTTTTGAGATCTCTTGTCTTCAATGGAAAAGGGAATGGCCCTCTTACAATGAGAGCCACGGAACTCGAAAACACGCTTGAGCTTCGGGACCAGGTCTCAAGAATCTGGAGCCTTCTTCAATCTTCAGAAAGCTTCGACCCAGCGATTTTGCAGCCAATAGTACAGGTAATAAAATCATTGACATTGTGCATTAACCTATAATGTACTTGATTTATGTGCTGAAGTCTTAGTCGATTTGTTAATCAAGCAGGTGTTACAACAGCCGGAAGCACGAAGACTTGGAGGACGTGTTGCGGGAGGTGTAGGCCAACGTCTTGCAGCTCGGTTTCTGCAACAGCTCCTTCGAGCCACAACACCATCTTCGTCACCAGTCCCATAGGTCCTCTTTTTCTTGTCAATGAAATGGTAAATTGTATATTAAGGCGGGGCACTCTCGCAAACCACAGAATTGCTTCATGTTATAGTAATAGTATCATTCTTTCTCTTTGTAATTTACTTGTGACAAAAAAAAAACAAAGTATAACCGATGTGAAATGTCCCAAAAAATCATAAGAGCTTGTACTCAGCCGTAATGTTCCATTTTTTTTGTACATTACAAGACACAAAATATATCTATCACATAACTTCACCGCTCATCCAATAAACCAAACAAAAAGTTGTTTTAAAGGTTGTTTAAACTACATCCTTCTGTTAAAGTCCTAGTCCGACCTTCAAACTCTACTTCCTGCCTGCACAAATCAGTCAACAACTTTAGTTTTATGGAAACTGTTAAGTTATTTAAGAGATAGAGTTTTGAGACATTGTTGTTACCTCTACTTTTTCTTTTACCACTGTTTCGCAACTTACTAGCTTCTGAAACGTTATCCTCTTGTTTCTTGTTTATTCCAACATCATTCTCTTCATCGTTCCTATCTGACTCATTGTTTGCTTCATCATATACCCTAATGATATACACCTGAACAAGCAACATGTTTCAACATTAACGTTAAGGTGTCAGTGGCATTTGCCTTAACTCTCTAATGGCAACAAATCAAAGGCTTCAAAGTAAGTTTCCTTACCTTGAACGTTGTTGGGTCGATAAGGTGAAACACAACAGCATCTCCATCGACTAGATGATGATCAATGGCGACACCTCTCCAGCCTGCGCTAAGACCATTCTTGCCAGCAAGGTATTTGGTCACAGATTCCTCATCATTTTCATCAACTAAAGTGATCATTTCATCGCGGTGCGGCAGATGTGTCATGCAAAACTGACGCGGCAGGCCCTGTTATGCAGAAACAGAAAGAAAACATATAAAACTAAGGCTAAGCTTGAGACATGTTTTAGCAATCTCAAGGTTCATACCAGCCAAAATCCTCCGGTTACGTGTGATTGGGACATTTGTTTTAAAAAGCTTGGGAATTCTGGTTCTAGGCTTGACTGAAGCCTCTCTGCCCTGTCGAGTGCATACTCTTTTGCATCGTCTGGGGCATATACCCGGTTCAGCAAATCTTTTTTTTGACAGCTCTTCCTGCAGAGCAAAACATATGCATTAACTAAATTGATAAATCACTTTCAAAATAGTTTTGGAGAAGTATATAGAGTGCGGCGGACTGGTCAACCTTCTTGGCCTTTCCCGAGGATCTAGCCCCATCTGCGATTAAAGATCAAAGAAGTCTGATTATGGACTAAGATTTTAACTCAAGATTCTCATACCCAGAATAATTTTCATACTGTTAATAAAAGCTAACAACAAACAAGATTTGATTATTCCAAAAACAGACTCGCTGCCTAACTATATATAACTTTCTGATCCGTCACCTACTTTAGACTTGAATCTAAGAAAACTTGCACAAAAGGTAGAGAGAGCAATTACTCATCAAAAAAGGATAAATTGGAGAAAACCCACAAGTTCAGTAAAGACCTCTCTGTAACTCGGAGGCGGATTCTTGGCACGGCTTGATCTCCTGACCTCCGACAAGTCCGCCGGAATACGCAGCGTCCTTGGCTTAGCCTGCATTCCCAAAAATAATTAAATAAAAAGGATTGGTTTATTCCAGAAAAAATAAAAACAAAGGAATAAAAAGAGAAGAGAAAAGAAAAAAAAGTTAACTGGAGAAGGCTTGGAAGAAGAAGAATAAGAAGAGACACGAAGGGATTGAGAAAGCTTGTTGAGATTAAGCTCAACCATCCTCTTTTTGTTCTCTTCCACCCTATTCAAACGAATCTGTTCATAGCTTAGCTCCGATCCCACCATCTTCCTCCTAGAGTTAGGGTTTTTTTTCTTTTTCTTTTTGGTCTTTCTGAAACACAGAGAAACAAAGAAGAAAGATGAAAATGTCTTTGATCCTCTTCAATGCGCTTGAAGTGACCGTTGGGTTTCTTCTCTCACCTTCTCTTCTTTTTTTTTGTTTTTCTAGTAATTAAAAAAAAACTTTAATCGTTGTGTCTAATCAAACAAAAGATTTCAATTTCAATTTCTCAACAGTGGAAAATCCCACACTACGTATCATTCAATACGTGAAGTGGTGGTTATGGGCTTCATTATTAAAAAAATACTTTTGGTTTTTTCCCTCCATATTTAACAATTATTTTCAATTTTAATTTGATAGGCCACGGAGGATCGAACAAACGAAAATGACGAATGGTAGGCTTTTCCCTCATTTCGCGGTTCGCAAAAATGGAGCAATCGTCCGCGGATCGAGGATCCTAGTTCCACTAAAAAAACTGTGTATTTTATGATATTGGGCTTTTTCAACTTATGTGGAGCTCTATTTATATGAAAACTTAGCTCCTTGTAGCCCAGTGAGCAGTATAAAAGTTAGCCCAAACGTGACGCCTGTGGTTGTCCAACTGGAAAATTCTAGTATCTTGCCCACTCGCATAGTTAGCGCGTCTACGCCACTCGGCTTTTTGGTAAAATTTGTAAAACCTGAGCGCGTAAATAAGATTTTTCAACTGAAAGTAAGTTATTTCACTTCATTCAGATTCTTAAAATAATTTTTTAAAAGAATGCCAGAAATGAAGAGGAGAGCTGAAAACGCCATGATTGTATCAATGCTTAACTTTACAGAATCAAATGTGACTGAGATAAAAGATTTACACACCAACACAAAAATCGCTTCTAGTTTTGACTTTTGATCATTTCGTATCTGCATCGTACAAGCCACTAATTCTTAATTAATCTTGGAGATGAAAGATAGATAAAGCCTTTTCTTTGAACCAGGTAGAAGCAATATTTAGAGACACATGACAACTTTGATTACAATTCGTCAACATACGAAGGCAAATACAGATTATATACTCTCTTTTTTTTTAAGGGTTCTTGCACGCAGCGAGATTTTCTTCCGTCTCTCACAGCGGAAGAAGAATAAAAGGAAGGAAAGAAAAACCGAAGCAGAGCACAAAAGAGGAAACAGATAACAACCATTCGCATAGAGGAAAGGCCAAAAGAAGAAGATAAACTTTCATAAGTAATCATCATATTGGCATTACAAGTACTTAACCAGCAGCCAAATCACAAGAGCAAGACCAACGATTCCAAGCACTGACAAGAGCATGGACATGCATGAGCAACCGCCTTTCATGCTCTTGTTCATCACCGCAAGGCTCTTCTGCACACGCTGCCAACATTAAGAAACGCAATCAGGGGGGAGATGTGAATCAATATATCCAAAACTAAACCCTAAAATTGTTGCTTTTTAAGATGAAAAAGCTACTCAGAGAAGTTCTTGGACACAATAGACCAGCGAATGGTTCCTGCAATTGACTTGCTTTACTTCTATTGGTCATTAGCTTATTAATATGGTACCAACTTCAAGTCCTAGCTCTTTTATCAATGGAGCAACTTAAGCTCGTGACTAATTAAGTACAATTTTTGTAAAGAATATATATTTACCCGTAAGCGGGAGTCGGTAAGATCCACATGGTAGTCTAAGTCATCCTGCATCCAGAAAAGTCAGATTTGTTTGAAACAAGAAATTAAATTAAGCAGGAAAAACAAATGAAAGAAAACAGCAGATACATACGATAAGCCTTGTCTGCAGAGTGAGCTCCTCATTGACAGCGAGAGAGCAATGTGTTTGGTACTCATGACTGTTTCCTCCAATTTCTCGAGCCCTTCGTCTTGTTCTACTCATGGATGGAATAAATTTAGCAATCAAAGAGAGGAAGAACAAATATCATCGCTATGGTCCTAGGATAATAACGTGACAGGTTACCTCTCATAACTTGTCGTTGAAATCCAACAATGCCTTGGTTGTCCATGGCAGAGACTCTGTTGATTGCATCATCGGGCTTTGTCTCTGGCCCAAGCAAGCTGTCTCTATTAGCAAAGTTTGACATGTTCAAGGCAGATGCCACTTGGTTTGCTTTTGATCTCAAATTCCCAACCATATCCTTGCGCCGATTCATCTCTTTCTCTGACCTGTGTATCAAACACATAAATCACAAGCACATAAAAGTTGTCTAATATCTGAATGTTTTTGTAAGCAAAAGACATATTAAAAAAACGGCTTACACATGTTGCTTCCCAGGAGGAACCTTGAGGAGAGGGGATTGCAGGCTGTCTAATCGGGTGCCCAAAATGGTGATCTTTCGTCGTATTGCTGAAGCACGACGCTGAGCATCAGGCCCCGTTAAACCCGAGGAGCTCCTTTCTGACATCATGCCATTTATATCCTCAGATAGCTTTAAAGCCTCGTTGTACTCTCTCACCCATGCATCCGAAGAAGACGCCATTGACCTGAAACCAAGTTCCTACCCAATTAAAAAGATACAATACTGAAAATTGAGACGGCTGAGCCAAAAACTAGAGCAAATTCCCAACTTTATGGGCAAGGGATCAGCTACTTAGGAGCCCAAGATCTGCGAATTTTAATAATCAGGGAAGATCCGAAAGATTTTGCGCCCGCAAAAACCCCCCAAATCAACGCACCGGCCGAATTGACCTAAATTACATGGTGAACAGGAATCTAATAAAAGCTTACCCAAGAAATTCCTTTGTGATTTTCGCGGTTCTTATTATCTTTTGAAGGTCGAATCGCGATTGTCGTGCTGACTTTGCAGACGCGAAACCAGCAGGAGGATGAGTCGAAAAGAGAGAAAATTTAGTCAATCAATCAATGGAGGTTTTATTTTGAAGAATGTGTTTTTTTATATACGAGCTGTGTGTGTGTATGTGTCAATGTGTGTATCCAAGTTCTCAATGTTGATTAATAGTTGGGCTTAATATTGAATAAGAAAAACAATTTGGTTGAGATTGAAAGATCAAAAAGAATTCAGGGTTGAAAAATGAAAAGTATATTAATTTCAGGCTAATACGACGATTAAAATAAATCTGGTGGAGGTTTCTCCGTATTGGGCTTTCTATAATTACTGGGCCCATTTCAAGGCGTATAATTTGTCTTCAACATCATACGATGCCGTTTTTGCTTACTTAGGACGGAACGCATTGGATCGATTGGTCTGGTGGTACCCTGGTCTGGTTGCGAATTTGGCTTCTACCCAGCGACCTTTTTGTATCCTCAAGAGTCAATTTTGCCATCAATAATTAAAACACTTGACTTATGTGTATGATACCACATTTTTACATTTTTTCTTAAATTAAACGTAAACTATCAGATTTTTTTTTGCTGAGATTTTATAATCTGTCATATAATATCCAAAAAATGATGATTAATTTCCCTCCTTGTTATAATTAAAACTACAGTTGTATATATAACCAGCTGATCCAGTCATCCACCTGAAACGAAACTGTGTACAACCACACACACACGTGTATCTTTTTATATAGATACTAGCTAATAGAAGCGTGTCACTAGTTGACCCAAAAAAAAAGGAGCGTATATCACTTTAAATTTATACGTACACTTACTCATAATGGTGATTTATAAAATATCAATAGAAGTTTCAGAACATGTTGGTATCTATATGATTAAACCCTTCATTAGTAAGTGTTTAATGCATGACGTCTTCGTGAAGGCAACGGCACATCTCAATAAGACACTTATAATTATTTATCAATATTAATTGGGTAACAAAAACTTGTAAGTTTCATAAATTATTACGAAGAGATTATTTACCGTGAGAATCCAATGCTTTTATGTGTTTCGTGTATCTTACATGGAATTTAGGAAATTAAAGTTACCATAATATCATATTCGTATTTCTCCACAGTACTACTACATTTCGTATGGAATCAAAGGAAGAAGAAGAAGAGGAAAAGGATCAATTTTGGCGCGAATCTCGAGACGAGTTTAAGTCAAACGAGGGACCTTGAATTGTGGATTTGGTGTTGGACCATCACGTGCTTCTCTCCACGGCCTTTCAGGGTTTTGCTTCTTCTACCGCACGTGCCACTCCTCCTCTACTACGTACGGTTTCCTTTATTATCTTCTTCTCTTTTGCATTCGAATTCTTCTTCTTATTCTTTATGTCCAATGTTCAAAGTCTATCTATTTGTTTGTATATTGACTTTTTATGAGTTTTAACATGTATGATTTCGTAAATTCAATATATCAGGAAATCTTATCCATAATTTACAAGATCCCCATACCTCGTATCAAATACATGTACATAATTCTTTGATGGATATATATGTGGGGTAAGTTCTTCTATTTATAGAACATTATAATATAATTTATAAGCTTGTATGTGTGTGTGTGTGTAATTATTCCAAATTTGGACCAATATTATAAGAAACTTGTGTAACAAAAATGCTAGAAATAACTAAAACGTGAGTGGGGATGCACCATGATGTACAAACAATCATATGGTTAAGCTTTTCATTTTTATCTCATAATTTATCAACTAATTAATTTGGTAATCAGGGAACAAATTTGAGCTAACTTCTATGTCATTTGTATATACTAATATCATTACGACTTGGTTAATTAAATGAGTAGAACTAAAATTTTAATGAACCTGCACTGAAATTGATGCAATAAAAAAAGGTAAATGGGAGCATAATTCACGGTACGATACATCATTTTTCTTCCCAACATTTGACTGCAATTTGAGGGTATAGAAGCTTCAATTCTTGTTTTGTTTTCTCCTTGGGATACATAAACCAGATCTTATATTAGTATAATATTTACCATGTATTTTTATAATTCCTAGTTTTCAAAGCAAATTAGTCAGTCTTAATAAAGAACAGCTGTAATCCATGGTGACTAAAGTTAATTCTTCATAATTAATCATATTCACGCCACACACACACACACAAGTGTATTTCTTACATACACATTCTTTATACATTTATATTTGTATACGTATACACGATTAGTAAAAATAAGTAAATCGAAGAATTTGATATACACGTACAATTTGTAAAAGTAGATACAATATTGATTGGAAAAACGAAACATACTGTTAAAGAATTAAAGAAAAAATCACTATTGGTAATATCGTGTATGTTATATAGAAAATGCTGAAGTTAGGAAGAAGTTAAGTTCGAAAAAAACAAAAATTAGGAAGAATAAAAACTGGAAAAGTGATTCGCAACATAAAATACCACAGAACAATTAAATATGCATGATGTATGATGAATCTGCATAAAAACGATTTATATATAAGAAATTGCATATTCTAAAGATAATATCTATTTTTAGCTGATGTATAACATTATATATATAGTTTTAAAATAACAAGAAAACTGTTAGAATGGAAATTGCCTCCGCATCATATATACAATTCATACAATAAAGTAATTCACATATATTTCTGTGACCAGCTTTGGTTTATTAAATTTAATACAAAATAATAGAGGCACTAATCCATAGAAGCCCAAGACTCTCTTTCTCTCTCTCTCATCTCCTTCTATCTCACAGAAAAAGAAAGAGAGAGAGAGAGAAACCCTAAACATCGTGCCCTTGAAGCTAAGATATCTTCAGTTTTGTAGAAATTCATTTTGCTTGCTTCATTGCCTTCTCTCTTTCATTGTCTTCTACCTCTTGCCTCTAACAGAAGCAATACTTTCCGGCCTCCAAGGTTTGGTCTATTTCCTCATCCATCATATATCTTTCATTGTTGTCATCATATCATCTGCATCTACGTATATATATATATACACACGCACTCACACACACCGTCGTATAAATATGTGTACTTTTCACTTCAAGAATCTCTCTATTTTCATTTCTTCTTTTTGATTACTCAAGAAGATGACTAAGTCTATCATCAAACATCTCTTGTTTAAGAAGACAGACCGTTCGGTTTTCAACAGCTTCATGTTTCTTTTGGGATATTCAAGTTTATTTATGCATACCTGTGTAAGAATGATCCGGCTTTTGTTAGTTTGAAAAAAAAAAACCTTTTGTTCTTTATGAATATGTGCATGCATGTTGAAACTAGGGTTTTGATTTTAGATATAAAAACAAAATCATAGCTTGAAAATCGCTTGTATTATTACATGGTCGACAACCCATTCATTGGTCATTTATTTTTCTTCACCATGATGTAATCTGTGTTCTGAATTATATATATAATTGATTAGGGCACAGGAGAAAAAAATAAGCATCTTGATTTGCTTAGAGAAGAGTACGGATAATGGAGATAGGCTCGTCGTCCACGGTGGCCGGAGGAGGACAGCTTTCGGTGCCTCCGGGTTTCCGTTTTCATCCAACCGAGGAGGAGCTGCTATATTATTATCTCAAGAAGAAGGTTTCTTATGAACCAATTGATTTAGATGTTATTAGAGAAGTTGATCTCAACAAGCTTGAACCTTGGGAACTTAAAGGTAAAATTTATGATGCACTTATAATTAACNGGTAGTCAAGATCATTGACCATGCACACTTTGCTCCTCCCAAAAATGAAACTATTATGGATTTTAAGAAATTTGAGATTGAACATCCTCTTAAACCTGTCTCTTATACACATCTAGATGTGTATAAGAGACAGCTATCAGGGAGATTGAGTTCAACTAGATAGTCAGTCTGGAATTGAGAAGGCAACGATTTTGGAGTGTAAGCCCTGTCTCTTATACACATCTAGATGTGTATAAGAGACAGGATTTAGATGTTATTAGAGAAGTTGATCTCAACAAGCTTGAACCTTGGGAACTTAAAGGTAAAATTTATGATGCACTTATAATTAACTCTTGTAGACCTTAACAAACTGTGTATATCGCAACCTAATCCACACATTTATTGTCAGATTATTATTTATTGGCCAGTATTATGTATAGAATATCACAACTAACATCATAGATTTCTGATTAATTCTATATAGAGCGAGAGAGATAAGATAGATCAAATTAGGGGAATTATATATGTTGTTGTCTCTGCACAAGAATACAAGTTAGATGTCAAAGGAAAAATACATAGATTGGGTAATATTGTCTAAGGTTTTGTCTGTGTCTCCATGGAAACATGTATCTACTTATAATGTCTTCTAAGTTTTATAGTTCTCATCCTGATAAATTATTTTCCTGTTTTTATGGAACTACGAAGCTTTATACGTGTGTGTGTGTATATATACATCAAGAAAGAGACAAACTTGTCTACTCACTTATGTCTTTAAAGTAGTAACAGATCAGCCAAAAGTGTAATGTCTTGTAGTATATGACTAGAAATGTTGACATAATATTTTGATTTAATGTACCCTCAAAATAAGCCAATGGTTTTTCACATTGCAAACATATAACAAACCATCGCCGTAAGCTAAATACATTTTAAAAAATAAAAATATTTTTTTTTCTTTTTCTTTTACATTGAATATATCTATATATATATTTTGTATCTATGTAGAGAAATGCAGAATCGGGTCGGGTCCTCAAAATGAGTGGTACTTCTTTAGCCACAAGGACAAGAAATATCCGACAGGGACCCGAACGAACCGGGCCACTGCAGCCGGGTTCTGGAAGGCTACTGGTAGAGACAAATCGATACATCTAAACAGCTCCAAGAAGATTGGACTTCGTAAGACTCTTGTCTTCTACACTGGTCGTGCTCCTCATGGCCAAAAAACCGAATGGCTCATGCACGAATATCGCCTCGACGATAACGAAAACGAAATCCAGGTACGATAATATTATATCAAACAAACTCTCTAATTGCGTGAAAACTAAAATCTGATTCAGAGATCATATTTGCATAACGTGGATTTATCATTTATGTGTAATTCGCAGGAAGATGGGTGGGTTGTATGCAGAGTGTTCAAGAAGAAGAACCATTTCAGAGGATTTCACCAAGAACAAGATCAAGATCATCATCACCATCACCAATACGTAAGCACCAACGACGATCATGATCACCATCATCATCATCACATTGATTCCAATTCAAACAACCATGCTTCTTTGATCCCACATCATCTGGATCATCATCATCATCACATCGGAAGACAGATTCACATGCCATTACAGGAGTTTGCAAACACTTTAAGCCACGGCTCAATGCATCTCCCTCAGCTCTTCAGCCCTGACTCAGCTGCAGCGGCGGCAGCGGCGGCAGCAGCAGCCCAACCCTTTGTGTCGTCGATCAACACAACGGACATTGAATGCTCACAGAATCTACTGAGGCTGACTTCTAATAACAATTATGGTGGAGACTGGTCGTTTCTGGACAAGCTTCTCACTACGTCCAACAACATGAATCAGCAACAGCAGCAGCAAGTGCAGAACCATCAAGCAAAATGTTTTGGTGACTCGAGTAACAACGGTAATAACGACCAGACTCATGATCTGGGTAACAACAATGGTGGCGCTTCTTCATCTCCAGTTAATCAAAGGTTCCCGTTTCACTACCTGGGAAACGATGCTAATCTTCTCAAGTTCCCAAAGTAGATCCATCAGATTTGATGGATCTCATGTTTTCGATTTTACTCTCTTCTTTAAGCTGTGGAACTTGACACAGCAACCAACTCACTGATCCAGAAATCTGTTTGCCTTTTATTTATAATTCTGTCTTTCATTAGCGATCTTCTGTTTCTGTCTCTCCGAGGATTAATATCGCGACATCACAAATGTACCCTCAAGGTTCAATGCTGGATTGTCTTCCTTCATTACTTCAATTCTTCTCACCCCAATTCATGCTTTCTTTCAAAGTAACTTAGCTGGATCGCAATCCAATTCCATGAGCAGTCATCATTAACTATCTAGACTTGCGGTTTTTCTTGTACTTCCGGACAGAGCGAGTGAGAAACGCCTTCACTAAGTCCATATCACGATTACGCAACTCAAGCGCTTCCTCTTCAGAGAGAAAGCCATATTTCTCTATTGACGTCCCATATAGATCCAATTTTCTCATCTCCCCTGCAATATGTGGGAGCTCAGTGGTGTTAGTGCATCCACGAAGATAAAGCAACTTCAGGTTTTTCAGGTTGCTCAACGTATGAGGGAAATTCTGGAGCCTCTGGCACTCTGACATGTCAAGAAAGACGAGATTCAGCTTATCACCTATCGATGACGGCACTTCTTCTATCCCTGTTCCATTCAAGGCCAGTGTTTCTATTCCATTTCCAAGCACTGGAAATACAGTGATATTGGGACAGTGAGCAAGCCACAGATGCCTTAGTGACTCCAAACTCCCAATGGTGTCTGGGAGATTCTTCAGTCTCTTGCACTGTGACAATCGCAGTTCTCTGAGCTTTGAGAGACGCTTGATCGATGTTGGCACTACTTCAATTGATGTCCAGCTCAATCCCAACTCTTCAATATTTTCAGAAACAAATGGAAAATCTTCTATACTTGTGCATTCATCCAGAGAAAGAATTTTGAGGGAATTCAAGTAGATGTTACATGGGAGATTCTTGAGTTTCGTGCAATTTCGCAAGGACAGCTTAACTAACTTATCGAGATGACCAAGAGAAGAAGGGAGCTCAACCAAGCTTTCGCATTCACAAAGGCATAAACTCTCAAGACTCCTTGCCTTAGAAAGGTCTGGAATTTCAATCAGGTTCCTGCATCTGTTAAGGTTCATGTGTTTTAGGCTTCGAAGGTCCTGCCATACAAAAGAAGCAAGACAATTATTACAAGCAGATGACCCGATGATTTCCTTTGGGAGAAAAACATAGACCCCCACGGAAGCATTAAAATAAATGAGAATAGGGCCAAAGTCAGTTCGTGTTAAAGATAACACCAGAAAAGAAAAAAAAACAAATTCAACAGTAACTTCATAGTGTTTATTAACTTCTGTATTAGTCGATTATTAGCAAAACACATAAAAGTAGTACCTGAGTTCCGCTCCATAAAGTTTCGACTGAACTATCAGGGAGATTGAGTTCAACTAGATAGTCAGTCTGGAATTGAGAAGGCAACGATTTTGGAGTGTAAGCCTCCCAGTGAAGATATCTCAGTGGAGGGAGGTAGTCAAGATCATTGACCATGCACACTTTGCTCCTCCCAAAAATGAAACTATTATGGATTTTAAGAAATTTGAGATTGAACATCCTCTTAAACGTTGCAGGGTTAATGCAAAGCTCTGTTTCTTCAGCCATGTTGAGCAATATACTTTCAACTGAGATGCCTTTAGTTCCCTGGCGTGACAATGTTAATAGGAAAAGTAAAACAGTGATCAGCATAAGCGTAATCTAGAAACTCAAGAATACGCAAATGCGCTCCGAAAGTACGAATATGGAATAAGAGTAAATAAATGTAGCTTTAAATTTTCTCGTCTTACCATATTTTCAGTGAACAAGCCTTTGACATCCAAAAAATTCCACAGCATTTTACGCTTCCATGGTTTTTCTTTTTTTCCTTCACAAATGATATCCTTGGCCATGTCTTGAAGTGAATCATGAACCCATAGCCTCGTATTTTTTGACATGCTGATCAGAGACTTCTCCATCAGAGTTACTAGCCTTGGTCCAGAAGAAAATACAAAGGGGTCTAGTACCTTTTCCGCTCGATCCATATATTCCCCATTGAAACAGCAAGCAACATAAAGAAAAACAATCTGGTCATGCTCGTCCAGTGCATCATAACTAACTTTTAACGCCAGTGAGACAGATTTATCAAGACTATGTTTCAGTATAAACAGCTTATCTTCCCAGAACTTTAATTTCCGGCGATATAGAGATGCACCAATGACTCGGAGCGCTAACGGAAGACCACCAAGTTGCTCGACAATATCTAAAGAGAGTTCTCTAAATTCTGCTTGTGGACGATTCAGTTTGAAGGCATGTTTACTAAAAAGCTGAAGTGCTTGGGTAGGCCTCAGAGGCTTCACTTCATAAATGTGTTCCACGTTATGCTCATCTAACACACGCTTGTCACGTGTAGTTATAATGATCCTGCTTCCTCGTCCAAACCAGTCGCAGTTTCCAGCCAATTCTTGAAGTTGTTGAATGTCATCAACATCATCGAGGACGAGAAGAACCTTCTTGCCACAAAGTCTTCGCTTCATTGCATAAGAAGTGATGCACTGTGCATTCAAGCGGCTTTTTGGGAAGAATTCAGACAAGACTTCCTTTCGCAAATGTGATTGACCATATTGTTTAAAATCTCCTTTCACGTTTTCTAGCAAGCAACGAGCATCAAACTGAGTCGAGAGGCCTTCGAAGACATACTTTGCGATGGTCGTTTTCCCTCTGCCACCCATACCCCAGACGCCTACCATTCGGACATCATCTCCGGAGTCGTTTGATAAAAGAGATTCTATGTTTTTCTTGTGAGAAGTCATCCCGATCAATTCAGATGTGCCGTTTGATGACTGTGAGGATAATCTGTCAGAAAGATGTTGAACAATTTCATGTACAAGCTCCGAGTCCTCATTCCTGCGTCAAGCAAAGCCGCAACAACAGATAAGAGCTCATCAAGAGAGAAATTGTAAAACAGACTTGTTTATCCTCAGCAGATTGATCAGCATGGTAACGAAACTGTACGAATTCAGCATTCGGATCGATAGATTGAAACAAAGAAAGAGCTCGCTTGATGAAAAACAATGAACCTGCTTTTGGAATCCCAGCCAGACATATTTCCAACTGCAGCCAAAGCCCTTCTCCATCTAGCCACCGTCTCCAGATCATACCTCTGCTCATGCTTCTCAAAAGCTTCGTCGCTTCGCCTCTTCAACTCTGACGGATCAACGCCATAGAAAATAGGGATCAATTCAAGGCGTTTCTTCTCAGCTAAGCCGACCATAAACGAAATCTCTTCCAAGCACCAGTGAGAGGTAGCGTAGTCCTTGGAAATCACAACGATGGCGAATCGTGACTGATCCATCGCTTTCTCAATCCCCTCCCAGATGCAATTGCCTTTCTCCAGTTCTCTGTCGTCCTGGAAGGTTTTGATTCCTTCGTTACTGAGAGCCTCGTAGAGATGGCTGACCAAACTTCTCCGAACATCTGTTCCTCTGAAGCTGAGGAAGACGTCGAACTTCCACAGAGATCGAGACGGCGAATCCTCCACCTCCGCCGCCAAAGAAACTGAATCAGAAACAGGAGTACGAAGCTGAGTTGAGCTAGGCGTCTCCGATTTCTTCAGAGACTGAAGGAGACGGCGTAATCCCACGAAGACGGCGAGGAAGACGAATGTATTAGCTAAGTAGAGTGAGCTAATCGCCATGGAAGCGCAAAGAGTGGTCGTACTCGTAGAAATACACCTTTTGGATTACGTCATCGTCCTTCTTTTTTATTTTCAATGCCTGGGCCTAAAATGGGCTTATATACTTGAGAATTAATGAGAACTAAACGACGCCGTTCTAGCATCGAATAGAGTAGCCAGCAAATAAAAAAAGTATGCAAGTTTTTCTTGACGGTGTGTATGTAATGTGCTAATGTCTACGCCGTAATCCCGTAACCGTATTTTGCTGGTCCAAACAGTTCGCTTCGAAAAACATTTAAAATCACATAATTCTTTATGGCTGACCGCTTGCCGACCAGATTACAATCTACTTGTATTAAAAGTTCTTTTTTTTTTATGTCTATCTATTATGCAATCTGCGACTTGTTCTAATTTCGAAAATAAACAGTTTCAATATCTAAAATTACGGTACGCGGTGGACCGACCACAGTATTGTTTTCTTTTTGCATATCGTGGGCCCAATCATTACCGCCCCATTGCGCTTTTGAAGTTGAAGCCTGTGAGATAACTAAAAATATAATATCATACATACATGTATATATATACGTGATCACGAATATGTATAAATATATATTTTTTGTATATGCCTACTTATTAGTTATTATAATATTTTTTGTGCACAGTACTGTTTTTTTTTTATCTTGTCAACTATGAATGAACCGTTTAAAAAATATGTTTGACCAATATAATTCTTAACGTAAGCTCAAAGCACCTCATGTGCCCCTTTTAAGAAGTCGAAAATTAAGCAAATGTTTCCAGAGAACCGTCTCGATTTTGTAATTATTTGTAACCATACTATTTTGTACAACTAGCGTCGACAATCTGATTCACAATTATGTTAAGAGATATTATCTTCTTTTTAGAACAACAAATTCATGATCAAAGTTATATAATGTACTCAAAGAACTCTTTTTAGTAGCCGCTGTTTTGTTTTGTAACAGTTTCAATTACTTTGTTAAATCCACTAGTATAAACAAAACGTTGTTACTTTACCTTTTTTTGGAAAGCCACACAAGGAATGTACTTTTGAATGAATTGAGAAAGGAGTTAAAAATATTCTGTTAAAAGTATATATATTCATGGAATTGAAGTCAACCCCTTATAATGACGATTTTGAAAAAATTTCCCATTAGGATCTGGCGATTTGTGAGATTGATATTTAATGCAAACTATATAATAGGATCATAAGGCAGAGGCTCAATCACATACTTTTCACATGCCAATGGATCTTCGTTCACAAAGATAAGATTCTATCTTGACCGTCCAAGTCTCAGATTACGACATTCTCTAAAGATAAACGATTGTTTTCGTTCCTTTGTGAACAGACTGCGTAACATGAGATTAAACAATGATCATCACATAACGAATCTAAGCACTCGGCGAAGGTCAACAATATGAACAAAAGAGTAATTTCTAAAACTTTTTAAGGGGTACTTTAGAATATATCAAATCATTTTGACCAGATTTGGATTTTCTCCTTTTTGAAATCCCAAAATATACATATAGGCTTCACAATTTATTAACATTTTTTGTTCTTTAGGTAGCCGACAAATTGGTTTTTATTATTTTTATATCGTTATTTAAAGATTTTGCAATTTTTTTTAGCATGCTTGGGGAAAAGCCAGGAAAAACGAGAGAAAGGGAGGGGAAAACAAGTTAGGGTTTTATTTTAATCTGTTCTTCCTTCGCTGTGTACTGATCGAACAGGAGCTAAGAGACGATATTTTCCATTAAAGTTATTGTTTCTGGTTTGCTCAATCTTTCGCAGGCTTACTCGCGCCAGTGGTTACACACGGGAAGATTTTGTATTGGTACTGTTCTGTTTCGAGTCGTTGGAATTTACTGAAGCATTATCTTCCTTCGTTTTTGATTTTAATTTTAAGCCATTTTGTAGCGTTGTGATATGGCGGAATCGTTGTATCGGCTGCTTTAGGTTTTGGGGTTTTTGTGCAGTTGATAGCTTCTAATCGAGTATTTGGTTTTGGTATATCTGATTAGGTGAAATGGTTGGGTTAGTTTTAGAGTTTTTTGATTCGATAATTCACATAGATTTTCCTCAAATCTAAAGAAATCAGATGAATTCGTTGAGCGGAATCGCTGTTTTTCTTTCAAAGCATGAGAGTGACGAAAGTTTTTGGTTTATAATTTCTGGAAGATTCGATTCCTGTTTGTCTGCATTATCTCTCGATCTTGTCATGGGACTAAAACCTATATCCTCATTTCTTTGATTGCAGCTTAATGCGCAACGGCATCGCCAGCATCTTGTGGGAGCACTGAATCAAATTTTCTGTCTAAGTAGTTTAGTGGTGGTTCTGTACTATTCAGTATGTCATATAGGTGTTTCAATTAGAGCAATTCGAAGATTTGTGTTGTTGTGATGGATAAACCTAGACATCAACAGCATTTCCAGCACTCTATGGAACCTGGATACGGAAACGAGGCTGTTCCTCGACCATATATGGCTGATCAAGCAGGGAGCACGAGTGCTAATTTACGACCTCCCAATCCAAATGCTTCGGATGTTAAGCCAGTGCTTAACTACTCCATACAAACAGGGGAGGAGTTTGCTCTTGAGTTTATGCGTGATCGGGTTATTCCTCAGAGGTCTTCCAACCCCAATGCAGCTGGCGACATGAATCACACCACAGGTTATATGGAGCTTAGAGGTTTGATAGGGCTAAGCCACGCAGCATCCGACTGTGCTTCAGATGTCTCCAGGTTGAGCATTGGGGAAAATGGCATGAGGGACTACGAGAGAACAAACTATTCGGTTCATGAGCTTGGCAATAAACTTGGTCATGTCCAGTCAGCACCACAAGCTTCAATTAGTAAAGATAACAGTCTAGGAAATTTACATGGATATGCATCTTCTTTAGCCTCAGGTAGTGTAACAGCAAAGGTGAAGATCCTCTGCAGCTTTGGTGGGAAAATACTCCCACGTCCAGGCGATTCAAAGCTTAGATATGTTGGAGGTGAGACACACATTGTTTCTGTAAGGAAGGACATATCTTGGCTGGCGCTTAGGCAAAAAATCCTTGAGATCTATTACCAAACTCATGTTGTAAAGTATCAGCTTCCTGGTGAAGATCTTGATGCCTTGGTGTCTGTATCATGTGAAGAAGATCTCCAGAATATGTTTGAAGAGTATAATGAGATGGAAAACCGTGGGGGCCCTCAAAAGCTTAGGATGTTTCTCTTCTCTATCAGCGATCTGGATGATGCTCTTTTGGGAGTTAACAAAAATGACGGTGACACTGAGTTCCAGTATGTTGTAGCAGTAAATGGCATGGACATCGGATCAAGACGGAACTCAACCCTTCATGGGTTGGATAGCTCTTCAGCAAACAACTTAGCTGAGCTTGATGTACGGAACACCGAGGGGATCAATAGCATTGCTGGAGATGTTGTTGGCGTTAGCGCACCGCAGTTGATGGCAGATGGATTCCAACAATCCTCAGGTCAACAGTCCGAGTCTATTCCACCGAGATCATTGCTTCATTATTCTCAATCCATTCCTCCCAATGCTGCATATCAGGTGCAGCAATCTGTTCTGCCAAGTTCTGGTCTTCATTATTCCCAGTCCATTCCCCAGAATTCCTCTCTCCAGTCTCCCCAATCTGTAACGCCAGACTCCTCTTTTCAGTATCCACAGTCCATCACACCGGGGTCTGCCAGCTCCTATGGATTATACCCGCAGTATTACGGGCACGTGATGCAACATGGAGAAAGAGAGCGGTTTCCTTTGTATGCTCACAATTCTAACTACTCTGGTATCGCGGAAACTACCAGTTCCATGCCGCCGCAAGGGCATGTCAATCAGCAAGGTGGCTGGGCTGAAGGGTATCCGTACCCTGGCACTACACCCCAAAGCACACAAGCCCTAGTAGAGGAGCAAAAAGTATCACCTGATACGAAGGTTCGTGAGCATGTTGAGCCTGAAAACCGTAAAAATTTGGCAAAGGATCACCAGAATCCTCCTCTATTAGATGATGCTGAAGTGAGGAATCACAATCAGGTTCGGGAGGTGTCAGCTGCAACAACTGCACCTAGCCAGGAGGCACATTTACTGCCCCCTAGAAGAGACGCACGGCAGAACGCTCCTGCAAAGCCTGCCACCTACCGTGATGCTGTTATTACTGGGCAGGTTCCTCTATCTGGTAATGAAGATCAGCTTTCGAATTCAAGTGGTACATGTGGTCCTGTTCATAATGACTCTGAGTCTAATCTAATTGATCTTAACTACCCGGAGCCTTTGCAACCTCCACCGAGGGTATATCGTTCAGAGAGAATACCTCGTGAACAGTTAGAATTGCTAAATCGGTTGTCGAAATCTGATAACTCACTAGGCTCTCAGTTCCTAACGTCTCAGTCACAAACGAACACTGCACAGGAAGATCCAACAAAAGAAGCAGTTGGAAAGTCACAGGAAGATTCCCAAACTGTTAATGGTGATGCTACCCACCAAAAGCATAAAGATGTTGAGACAATCTTTGAAAAAGTAGGGGTACCAGATGATACTGTGGACTCCGAGCCCCTGCATAAAATTGCAAATCCTGATGATACACACAAGAACAGAGTAGCCAATGGGGCAGATACTGAGATTCATGTTTCTAAATCGAGCCATGTAAACGCAGCCATGAGTCATGTTATCCCTGAAGAGCAAGCTTCTATTCGCGGTTCTGATTCACTGCAGGGAGATATTCTTATCGATATCAATGACCGGTTTCCTCGTGACTTCCTTTCTGAAATATTCTCAAAGGCAATCTCAGAGGATACATCTGCTGTCCATCCATTTCCTCACGATGGAGCTGCTGTTAGCATGAATGTGCAGAATCATGATCCTAAAAACTGGTCGTATTTTCAGCAGCTGGCTGAAGAACAGTTTAGCCAAAGAGATGTTATGAGTATTGACCAAGCTGAGTCTCATTTTCCATCTGACGTTAAAGATGGTGGAGAGAGCTCCAGATTGCATAACGTCACACCATTGATTAGAGATGGTATTTCGACAAACCTTGCGGATCCTCAGTTGACTTTAGGTCGAGATTATGGGGATAGATTTTCTGAAAGGGACGGTGGTGGCACTAGCACTATTCTCCCTACTCTGGAGGATGAACAGATGAAGGTCACTGAGAGTGAAGAATTTGGTGCTATGGTGGAGAACCTGGGGACTCCAGATACTGAACCAAAGGTATGAGTTAGTGGCAGTTTTTGTTTTATAATCCCCAAAACCACAAGTTTTACTAACGAGGATGGAACTTCTAGGATGAAAAGGCAGAACCAAGGCATGCTGCAGTTCCTCCACTTGGCTCAGAGTTTGACTACAGTGGCTTGCAGGTACGAAGAGCTCTGAAAAATACGACATAAAACATTTACGATCTTCGCATGGGAAATGGGCCCGTGTTAGTGATTCTTACAGATTCCGATTTTTATTAGAATCAGCATTACGTTCAACCCTTGACTGGTGTGCTTATATTTGGTTTCTTATTTTTGTTTGGGAGTCTTGTTCATCTCCTGTGGTGCTTCTGATAAAACAATTCCCTGCTTCTATCCACTCTGTGTTTCTACCGAGTCGTTTATCTATGTTTTGTTTACATATTTAAACAATACACTCTTAAATATCACTAGATCATAAAGAATGAAGATCTGGAGGAGTTGAAGGAGCTTGGTTCCGGAACTTTTGGAACGGTGTATCATGGGAAATGGAGAGGATCAGATGTCGCTATCAAGAGGATAAAGAAGAGTTGTTTTGCTGGGCGGTCATCAGAGCAAGAGAGATTGGTGAGTTGTTTGCGGATCATACCTTATGCATTTTCCTTTTGGCCATGCCTGAAATTCATTGTACGTTGATGTATACCTGATTTTCTGCAGACTGGTGAATTCTGGGGGGAGGCTGAAATTCTTTCAAAACTTCATCACCCGAATGTGGTAGCATTTTATGGTGTTGTAAAAGACGGGCCTGGGGGGACATTGGCGACCGTGACAGAGTACATGGTTGATGGTTCTCTAAGGCATGTTCTGGTCCGGAAGGACAGGTAAAGTTCTGCTTATAACTAGGTCCTCTGATATCAGTTTGATGGGTTCGAGTTCATTTAACTTATGCACTCTTGTCTTCTATTTACATGGCCAGGCATCTTGATCGTCGTAGGAGACTAATCATTGCCATGGATGCTGCATTTGGAATGGAATATTTGCACTCCAAAAACACTGTTCACTTCGATTTGAAATGTGACAATTTACTTGTGAACTTGAAAGATCCTTCTCGCCCAATCTGCAAGGTAACACGATTTTGTTCGACCCTTCCGTAGAAAAATCCAGTTTAAATGATGTTCGAACAAATCATATTAATATCCACATGCTAATCTGCCTCAGGTTGGCGACTTTGGTTTGTCAAAAATCAAGAGAAATACATTGGTCTCTGGTGGTGTACGTGGAACCTTACCATGGATGGCACCAGAGCTTCTAAATGGGAGCAGCAGTAAAGTTTCAGAAAAGGTAAACATTCATGATATAATTCCCAATGAATGTCCAGTAGCTACTTTAATTTCTAGAATGATGACTCCTCTCCACGAGTTGCCTATCAAAATTTTTTGAGATGGATCTTGTGTTTGGTTTCTTGAAAAGACGATGTTATGTTACTGCATGACCTCATAGTATATACAGACTGAGAATGGAAACAAACTATAGGACCTTTAACCAACCATATTCTACTTCTTTTCTCACAGGTTGATGTCTTCTCTTTTGGTATTGTTCTGTGGGAGATTCTTACCGGAGAGGAACCATATGCCAATATGCACTACGGGGCCATAATAGGTGCGTGTGCAAGTTAACTCATGGTCTATAGGGTTTCTGCTTGTTCATTCATGTTCAGAATGTTGTTGGTATGAATTTTAATAGTGTGATGACTTGGATTGTGAAAGTACAGGTGGGATAGTGAACAACACACTGAGGCCAACCATACCGGGTTTCTGTGACGATGAATGGAGAACACTAATGGAGGAATGTTGGGCACCAAACCCAATCGCAAGACCATCTTTCACAGAGATTGCTGGCCGCTTACGAGTTATGTCATCTGCTACCCAATCCAAGTCACCAGCTCACAGGGGTTGCAAATGAGAAGTCGATTACAAAAAGAAAAGAGAGCCAATTCTTTATATTTTTCGGTTTCCACTCTAATAATACTCGGGTGTTTCTTACTCTTTTCTCTTTTTTTTGTTTTCTTTTTGTTTTCTCTTGACAAAAACAAGAAAAAAGTGAAATATATAATCAGTTGGTTGAAAATTGTCTCTCTTAATGGGAAATTAAAACTTTCCCAAATAATATTTTTCTTAGGTGATATAAATCTTACATGATTTTTGAAAAGAAATTTACAGATTTTATTATTAGATTGTATTGATACAAGAGTGAGTTTATTTATATATTCATGATCAAATTCGTATGCGTTGCAACCAGCGATACGACTTCGATCCAATACAAGTCAGCAACTTACAAGGCTTTCAAATGATATAGAGTCCAATTTTTTTGTCTCGTGTATTTGGTGATCACTCTTTTACATCTTTGCATTTCGTTTTTTTTTGCTAAAACTCTTTGCATTTTGTTTTGTCACGGTAAAAAACAAAGCTGAAAACTTTATATATATTTGATGAGAATCATGGGATACACCAATAATATTATAAAGTATCATCAAATACATACATAATCAGAGTACAAAATTGTACAATGTATCAACGAGCCAAACAGAGTAAAAACATATTGTTTTTGATGTTCTATGAAGTTTTTAACTTTACTTTCAAAATTACTTGAAAGTAAACATACTTTTAAAATTACTTTTAATACAAACAATAGTAAAACAACATCTCATTAATAACGGATGAAGTATGAAATAACAAGTACAATTCCATTGTACAGCCTCAGAATTTTCCTCAAATCGCATCTTCATCTTCCTCAAGTCATAACTCATATGATCTAAATCCCCAAGTAAATTTTCTTTCTTTTAGTTTCAAATTTGCGTTAACTCTTCTTTTGTATATCATCAACTATATAACAATGTTCTTTTATCTTATTTGCACAAGCCGGCTCATTCGACTTTGCACGCTTGGAATATCTCAAAAAGAACACTCACGAGAAGAAGGGTCCAAAACCGAAACACACAATTAAACGTTCAGTGATATTCAGTGAACCACGATTCATGTTTTGCTGATTACTGTTTGAAACTTAGAAAATAACAATCTGACGTTTCAAATATAAAAAGGGGAGGTTGTAACATGAAATACTTTTCTTATAAGGGGAAATTAAAACTTTCCAAGTTTTTTTTTTCTTATGGGATCAAACACAAGAGATAAATCTTACATGGTTTCTGAAAAGAAAATTCCAGATTTATTTTTATTAAATTGTATTGATACAAAAGTGAGTTTATTTATATATTCATGATCAAATTCGTATGAGTTGCAAGGAGAAGTTGGTCCAAGAAAATATGACTGCTGATTGTCTTGGCTCCGCAAGCCAAGCTATTGAAAATATGGAGTCGTCTAAAGCGGCATATGCTCAAGTCGCATGATCTCTAATCGCCTGCAGAATCCATTTGACATAGAACGCTTGGAATATCTAAAAAAGACACGCGGGAAGAAGCATAGGACACCACCATTTCCAAAACCGAAACCCAAAGAAAAAGACTCAAAGTTTGTGAATAGGTCTAAAGATATGTTTTACGACCATGAACAACCGCCCAAGCAGTGACCCTTTTCTCCTAAAATATGATATATCCAGATTTTCTTTCTATTGTATCTCGACTCGTGGTACCATATAGTGGTGGCCGTTTAAATCGTATACTAGTTTACTATGATATTGTTGAACGTGAGTGAGAGTTGTTGTCTTCGACTTTCTACATGCACTTAAAGCAAGAAGAGCAAATCCTTTATTTATATATTCATGATCAAATTTGTATGCGTTGAAAGCGATGCGATTTCGACACAATCCAAGCCAGCAGCTCAGAGAGCTTCCAAATGAAAACCTTTTTTTTCTATTATGTATAATGATAAGTCGATTACAAAAGCAAAAAGAGAGTCCAATTCTTTTGTCTTGTGTATTTGGTGATCTCTCCTTTACAGTTTTGCATTTCGTTTTGCAAGGATAGAAAAACAAAGCTCGAAACTTTTAAGATACTATTTAATGGGAATCATGGATATACCAATAATATTACAATGTATCATCAAATACAGACATAAACAAAGTACAAAATTTGCACAATGTATCATCGAGCCAAACAGAGTAAAACATATTGTTTGTGATGTTCTATGAATTCAACAACCAATGTGCATATTGTTGTAAAAAGTCATCAAATGAAGGAGGCGTGCAAAACATTTATCAAAATATGCGGCGTCAAATATAAACGAAAGTGGAGCCCACCATCACTATGCGCGCACAGTAAATTTCTCTTTTTCTCTTCTATATAAACGAACGATTTCGTTCATTTGTAAACACACCAAAAAACATTCAAATATAATACAAACATCTCTCTTATCTATCTTACCAGTACTTTCTTCTTTTACGGGTAATAAATTTTTGTCTTTATTAATATTTATCTATACGATAAATCATATAGTTATTATTATAACACATATAATATATTATTACCTGGCAAAACAATTTCATTCAACGCTACGGTAGTCGAACGGAGTTACAAAACGACAGTGCTGAAGGTTCTGGGTTTAAGAACAAAACAGAGTTGGGCCACAAATTGATAAAGCCCATTTCTGAAACACAACAAGACCAGCTCGACAAGCAACGGTCATCTATGGCTTTAAACGACAAAAACAGAGAGGAAAAAGCTGATGCTGTGTTAATGACACCTGTAGGGGGTACTCTTTAAGGTTTCGTATTTCGATTATAAAAGAGAACCATTGTTGTAACAAAACTTTTGAAGAAAGAATGAAATGAAAATTCAGAAAATATTCAACATCTTCTTCATATCATCTTTGTTTTGACAAATCTTACAATAAGTGGTCTCATTCGGCATGTCTAGTTTCAGGTACGTTCTTAAAGTTGATCGATGCGTTGTGACTTAACTGAAAAGTTGCAAAAAGAAACCACTTTGTTCAAGATGTGAAGAAGATCATCTCTCAAGAAAGAAAATTCCTGAGACATAAGAGAAATGCGTTCTCCACTGTGATTACTTTTCATATGTAGATCAACACAAATTGATACAAAAGATCTCTCAGGCAAAAACCGGAGGTTATGATGGTATAAACGCAGAAAAAAGCTTCATCGGTAATGCAAAGTAGAAGGAATTATACTTGGTGGCAATGTCTTTAATGTGCTTTGCCATTCGAAGAATATGTTCCTCGGATTGGACCAGCCAACAGGAAGAATGGTTCAGCAGCCTATACACAGTTAGTATACATACGTACTATAAATCAAACTCAATTTCACAAGAAGTTGCAAACATTCGAAATTTTAAAAGCAAAAAAAGGCGAGATTCAAAACCTTAAGCTGATTGTACAGTGGTGATGTTGGCGCCATTCTTTTCGTCAAGCCAATAACCGGAAAACAAAAGCTGAACAGTTCGAGGAAATCCGAATCAAAATCTAAAGATCGGGAAACTCTAATTTTTTCCACAACGAAGAGATGGAAAGTTAAGGAATCTGACCGTCAACTTGATCTCGAAGTTGCAGAGTGAGTGAAGGGAAGTGAGATTTGGCATTGGCGGTGAGCTACCACCATTTGCATCTTCATATAACCAAATGTTGTGTAACCTTGGTCCACCATGTCCTCACGTGGATAGAAAACCGATACAGCAGTTTCCTGTAAAATTCAAGAGACGAGTTGATAAAATCCACTCTTACACTGCGTTGACTGTTCAAACAAGAAAATTCTAATAACTGAACAAGAAAGTTCCGAAACGTACCTTGCCACCAGGAAGGAGCTGAGAAAACGCATGCCAGTCAAATCGCGGAAGAAGCTGAAATTGTTTGTTTTGATTCCTGAAGAACCCATGAATCTAAGCCACTTCAAACCGAGATCTACAGAAGCATATTTGATATATATCATCAGAAGTCAGAACATCGCTAGCGCAGACATCTACGGAATAACCCATTGCTTTCATCTCTAGTAGTATCTTTCCAGCAACATCAACGAGTCTTTTGTTGGCCAAAAGTGTAAGAAGAGAGATATAACTGCTCAGGCCAGGCCTTAACCCAGCATTAGTCATGGAGTTATAGATCTTCATTGCAGAGTCTACTTGCCCAGAACCAGCGTGCATCTCTAATAGACATGAATATGTGGATGGTGTCGGTAAAAACCCAGCTTTCTCCATGTCTTTGAAAACCGACATTGCTACTTCAAGCTTTCCAGATTTCGCATGAGATTCAATGATCATTGTGTACAATCCAAAGTTAGGCCTGAAACCTGACTTCTTCATCTCATCCCAAAGCCTAAGAGCAGCATCCAGCTTGCCTGCTTTAGCATATGAATCAATCAAGGAGACAAACATAGTTGCTGATGGCAGATGACCAAAGCCCTGCATTTCCATGTAAACATTCATCGACGTGTCCAACCGACCAGCTTTTCCCATTGAATCAACAAGTGAAGAAAACACACTAAAACTTGGTCGGACTTTGTTTAGTTAATCCAGCAGAAATAAAGTTTCCCGATACAGAACAACCCGGACTAAAGGCATCACCGACCGTGGAATTGCGCAATAGCCAGACGCTGAGGGAGTAACAACCGGCTAAACTAAGGTTTAGTAGAGCGGGCGACAGCAGTGGAGTCCCGGAAATGGTACTCCGATGAAGCGTGAAAATGACATTCATGGGAATTACTTTGATGTAGACGGTATTATTGGGTCGTATATTGCGAATTGAAGATTCAAAGAAACGATCCTAACCTGGTATCCAGAGATCGTGATTTTCCGTCTTCCCCTCGGCTAAAACCCTAAAAACCAGAGAGACTTTAGAAGCAGGGGTTTGCGCAAAATTGATTTTTCTTTTTTTTTCTAAATTAGTATAAAAAAATTATTATTTTGTTTCTTGTTTTCCTTTTTCTCTTTATCTAATTAACAAATATTAGCAACTCAAAATTATGTTAATTACTTTTGATCCATTCAATCTTATATAATAAGATATGTAAACCTTTTAGCCTTTCTCCGAAAATAATCAATCAAATAATAGGGGTTTGTTGCATTGGCACTATGGGTTTGTCAAGGATTGATCCAGGTTGTCAGAGAATATGTGATTTGCCCGACGATTTGCTATTGCGGATCTTACTCCTCGTCCCGGCAAAAGATGCAGTCGCCACTGCGATCTTGTCTAAACGATAGCGTCATGTCTGGAAGATGCTGCCTAAACTCGACTTCAAAGACGACCAAGGCAGCGAGAGCGTTGGGTGGTTAATTGACAAGTCACTGCAACTCCTTCAGGCACCGAGACTATTAGTCCTGAATGTCGAGCTGGGTACACGATGTCCTGTTGACGTAGATGTCAGAAAGTGGGTTGAGAAGGCAGTGAAACTCCGTGTGAAAAAGTTAGATTTCAAGCTCCTCTGGACAGGAGAGCCCACAAGCTTCCCTAGGAGCCTTTACACATGCGACACGCTGATGACTTTATCTCTATCCAACCAGATTCTCGTCGATGTTTCCTTCCCGGCTAGCCTTCCATCTCTCTTATATCTGGATCTTATCAACGTGGTGTACAAAGACGAGGACTCTCTTGCTAGGCTTTTATCGAGTTCCCCTGTTCTCGAACAACTGGAGGTTGAACGACGTGATGAGGATGACAACTTGACAAACTTTACCGTGAAAGTGCCTTCATTGAAATCATTACGTTATACGACTAGATGGCGCGAGGAAGAGGAAGAGGAAGAGGAAGAGCAATATCCCATTAGGTCGTTGGTGATAGATTCCCCTGCATTAACAAGTTTAAGAATACTTGACGATCGGGGAGACTATTGTAGTTTGATAGACAATATGCTTTGCCTCGATAATGTACACATCGGCTATGTTACTAATCATGATGAAAAGTTTCTGAAATGTCTTTCTTCTTCCAGATGGTTGTGCTTGTATCTATCCGAATCATTGGTATCCTCCGGCCCGATTTCCTTTGTTCATTGTTCCTTGTTTTGTCAACTAATCTTCTTTTTTTTTTGTTCTATTGCAGGCTGCGCGTTGTAACGCCATTGAGTTCTCTCGGCTCATAAAATTATTTTTTGTTTCAGAAAAGCCAGTATATTGGTTGGAACCACTTATTTTGTTGCTTCAAAACTCTCCTAAACTGAAATCTCTTACGATCGACACCGTGGTAAGTGCCCTCATCCCTTCAAATATGCACATCTATATAGTTTTGATGAATTTAAATAAGGATTAAAGTAAATGTAATGGTATTAGGGATGGTGTCCCCCATCTTCCTGGAAGCAGCCGAGTAGTATTCCCGGATGCTTTTCGTCTCATCTAGAGATTGTTAGGTGGAAAGACTATGGAGGAACAGTAGATGAGAAACAACTATTGACATACATTCTCGCTAACTCAAACTGTTTAAAGACAGTGGAGATCGATCTCTCCCTCGTACCAACCTCCAATCTTCAAGAGTGCCAAAAGGAGTTGGAATCTATGCCTAGGATTTCACCATCATCTCGCCTTCTTTAGTCTACCCCTCAGGCCGATTGGAGTTTTAATAGCTCATAGATTGTTTTTAGTATTATCATTATTAAGTTATTTCAATGTGTCTGAGTAGCTGTTTGGTGGTTTACTTAAGGTTGTAGTCGATATTATTAAGAGATTAGTGATTATAAAAGTTTGCAAGAGGGAAAATGGGCTTTACTTATGATGAAAAAAGGAGCTTGCAGATATACAAATTCAAAGCTGGAAACTTTCCTTGATGGGAACTTACACTAATATCAATGTTACAATATCATCAAGATACAGACAGAAACAGAGTACAAAACTTGACTGTGAATGTTGTATATATAAGATTCTAAACCAATGATGGGTGAAGCAAGTACTATCACCTGCAAAATCCAAGGCTTCTAGCTTCTGGGCAGTGGTGCAGGACGTAAATCAATTGGCTGATAGCTCACTCGGTCCTTGTGAGGCAAAGGTTCCTCCTGAAAATTTATCAATAGTCGGATTACTACTACGCTTCTAGACTTAAAATGGGACAAGAAGATGAAATGTAATAATAAACTACGTACCTCATCTGCGTCTATCTGGAACGGCTTCACAAAATCCTCAAACATCAAAGGAGAAAGATCCTTCATTTTGCCTTCGACTTCCTACAAGATGGAAAAGAAAACTTCTCAGTCCGAGGTTTTTTGCTCATATAAGTAGATATGATAACAAAGTCAATCAAGAGTTTCAGAAACCATACCAATCCAGTGATCCTTGACCGTTCGAGTAACTCTCTTGTGATCAAGTCCAGAATGTGCCTGTTTGCTCTCAGAGCATTCATCGCAAGCTCTTCAGTCTCCTCAATATACTGTCACCAACATTCAAATCCCATATATATATATATATATATACATGTTTCAAGCTTTTATCCACATGGGAGAGTTTAATTAAGATTAGGAATGCAGAGTCAAATAGAAGATTACCCTTGTCAGCTCGCGGGTGAATAGCTCGGATACTTCAACAGACATATCTGCTGGCATTACATGAGGATGGTCCCACTGACATTTTTCATGAAACAGAAAAGAATGCAATGAGATACAGAGAAGGTGAGAGATCAATACAAATGGGAAAGTACCAGTCTGTGATAAATGGATATACCCGGTATTTTATCAGCTCGCCGTCTGGGTTATCCGGTAAATCCACCATTCCAATCTTTTTTACCAGTTGAGTGAGACCTAGTCTCGCATTTTGGGGACTAATCACCATTTCTCTTGCAATCTGAAATTATACTTACAGATTCATACTCAAAATGGAAGACTATGCAGTTACATAGATATATTATATATTTGTAGGACACAATAATTAGTTAGACAAGACAGAGAGAGCAAAAGATAGACTGAGGTTACTTTTGTTATCTTCTCCAAGTCATCTTTTCCTCCATCAGTGACATCATCCCCAAAAATCACACGTTCAGCACACCGTCCACCATGAGCTACCACCATTTGCATCTTCATATAACCAAATGTTGTGTAACCTTGGTCCACCATGTCTTCACGTGGATAAAAAACCGATACAGCAGTTTCCTGTAAAATTCAAGAGAAGAATTTATTCAATCCACTCTTACACTGTTGACTGTTCAAACAAGAAAATTCTAATAACTGAACAAGAAAGTTCCGAAACGTACCTTGCCACCAGGAAGGAGCTGAGAAAACGCATGCCAGTCAAATCGCGGAAACAAATGAGCCAACACTATATGACCCGCCTCATGAACAGCCAGAAGTCTCTTCTTTTCGTAAGATACCTAATGTCACATTAGCTTCAATGGTAAGGGCTTTTTTGGATCTGTGGCATAATAGTATGGTTTTGAGATAAATAGTACAGTAGATGTCGGTACGAACACTTTGTTCACATTTCTGTTGTTCCTCCTCTGTAAGGAGCACACCCATACCCTCAAGCAATTGTTTATCTAACACATCAACAATATCTTGCTGATATATATACGACCGTCCCTTCCTAACCTGTAAAATCGAGTTAGAAATAATCAAGGATGCTTCTCTAACTATTGCATAATTCTGATGGGAAGGTGAGATCCAGTTGTAAGTTAATTACATACCGACATTATAGCTGCTTCATTAACAAGATTCCGGATATCTGCTCCAGAAAAGCCAACTGTCCGAAAAACAAGCTGAATGTAGAAAAAGGAGAAGAATAGTTATGAACGAGCAAACACCTGTCTCAGACATACAATCGAGATTACCAAATAGCAGGAAAACTACTTGCCTTCCCAAAATCTATATCTTCAGCAAGGTTCTTCCCGGCGCTGTGAACTCCAAATATTTGCACTCTTTGCTTTGCATCAGGCAAACCAATATAGAGTCGACGGTCAATGCGTCCAGAACGGACAAACTCCAAGTCGAGTTCATCAGGTCTATTGGTAGCACAGATAAATATCACAGCTTGTCTCAGAGAAAACCTATCGATACCTGTCTTTTCCTTCCTGCAAGATGGTACAATTTAAATGTATAAAAACCTTAATACTAACCCCGTGAAGATCTTAGAAAGTGGGGAGGAACCAAAGAATAAATGTCAGATGAATATTAATAAAGAAAACATATATCTCATTAAAGTTTCTGAACAAGTGAAGACTCTTACTCCCCATCAAGCTGTGCAATTAAAGCTTCAAAAGTTGCTCTTCTCCGTGGATCTTTCCTAGCATGTCTACCAGCAATAGCATCTATTTCATCCACAAACACAAAAGCAGGTGCCTGGAGGCAACATATATAAAATCAGATCTACAATAATAGTGTGAGTAGAAGACAAGTATACCAAATGAGCTTTTATACACGTAACTAAGAGTGCTTACATTTCGTCTCGCGACTGAAAACATCTCATTGATCTTTGCAGCACCACTTTTTTCACTGTCTGTGAACTCTGCACCAGATGCAAACACAAATGGTAGCCCACTTTCCTTTGCAAGTGTTCGCGCAAAAAGTGTTTTCCCAGTCCCAGGAGGTCCAGAAAGAAGCACACCCTGACTCAAAAACGAAATAAGTTTAATGGAATAAACTACTATTCACATGTTAATTTGAGTCATGATGTATTTTACCCTGACAAACGCCACATCTTTCTCATAGTATTGCATTGGGTTTCCCATGTAGATCATTAGCTCATCAAGAAGATCCCAAACATCACCGCCTAGTACAACTTCCTTATACATCGATTTTGTCTCACTGACATCTCCAACCGGCTGGATGAAAATTAAAACTTATAAATAGAAGTGTGAACATGTTTGAAGAAGGTCATAAAACCAAGAAGCAAAAAGGTTACTGTTCTAGTGTATGATGATTTACCAATATAAAATTTTCCGCATAAGCCATATCAAACAGCTGATTATACTTCTTGTAGAGAAACCGCTTGGATGTGATGAGAAGAAGCATGGCAGATTCTCTGATAAACCATAGAATTAGTATTCCAGGCAGAAGTGCAATGAACACTTTCATGAAGTAGTGGATCTGCCTCTTCTGAAGGAGATCCACCTCAACTCCGGAGTTGGAAATAGTCTCAAACAAGTAAGGATCTAAGGGAATGTCAACCTAGAAAGAAAAAGGATACAAAATGGTAAATGTATATCATTCAGCTTCAATACTTGCAACTATGAATTTTTTACTTACAATATATTCTAAAGGGAAACCTTCTTTCATCGTCACATATAATCTCTTTAGATCTTCCGTGAAGACAACAGCTGCAACCTGTTAAAACACACACACACAGTGGATATTGCATCAACAAGCTCAAGAACGAAGAAGTCAAAATATATAGTCCAGCTTCTAAATAATTGCTTTGGAAAAAGGAAATTATTCATCATATTCTATTCCACGATGAATACACAGTCATCTATTTGTTCTCAGTTAAGAAAATTCAACTGGATATATTGACAGATACCCATCACAATTCCAAAGCCGAATAAGAGTAGAGGTTAGAGCTCTACCTCGGAAGAATCAAGCTTCTGAAGAAAGTAGGTATAAGGAAGCTTAGGACGATATCGCCACCATCTCTTTGATATCCAGAGAGCTCTAGTTCCCTCGGTTTCAGATGTCCTTTCAATAACATCTTTGCGAAGACTTTTCTCTACCTCTTTCATATCAAATTCAACAACATACTTAGCCATTGAGGAGTTTAACTGCTCTGATATTTTTTCTCTCTCCAACATTTCCTTCCAGCTTGCAAGCCTTTCCCGCCAAGTACCTACACTGTCTCCAGTTTCACCTATCATAGAAGGATGCATAGAGAGTTAGATGGTCAAAAGCAAAGGTTATCAATGCTACTCTATCTTGAATTTCATCTACTATAGAGGATTTAGGTTCAAGAAATGCTGCTCCTCAAGAAACTTGATTCATGAGAGAGAAATTAGATCATCGAAAGCAAAAGTTTCTTACATCAAATCACTTAATTATTGTATGACTTCAACATGAACAGAGATGATGAAATCAATAACAAAGCTACTATATTATAAGAAGTTTCAACCAAGCAAAACGATATTTAATGCAAATCAAATCAAATGTCTCCATCTAAAAATGTATATGGACTGACCAGAGACACCCAGATCTTGGCTTAGTTTCTTCTTTGCCTCTGTCTGAATCCTAGCATTTCTATCAATTATTCGTTTTAGAGATCCCTCTGTTGTCTCTAGATCCTCATCCCATGCATTTTCTCCAACATAAGTACTATCGTGGACAAGTGTTCCATCAGGCGCTTCAATGAACCTTTTTAGTTTCAAGCCTTTAGGTGTGGTCTTCCTCCAGATATTTTTCTTAAACCTGAAACGCTAAACAAAATCAGGACATGCTCGCAAGCCAACTAAACACAACATGCTCTATTCTCCCCACTCTTGATGCTTTCGGTGCCTCCATAGTTGATAATGTACTTGTCTATGTATGTAACACCACTGTTTAAATATGAACCAAATTTTACCATGTCCCAGCAAATAAATTAACACTTGGAAACTGAGGATTAGGAAGCACTTACTTTTCTATATTGCTAGGAGATGGCTCGGGGATCAAAGCCTCCATAAAAGACTCTGTTAACTCTCTTCTTTCTCGTTCTATCCGAGGAGCTTGGATGGCAACATAAACCCTTTGACAAGAAAACAACAGCGCAAAAGCATATATGACCAAGGCAGCAACTCGTCTACCGTCCCAATTCCTGATGTCCTGATACAAAGCATCTTCTCTCATTACGAAACTGCAGCTAGTACGGTGCAAAACTAGCTAAATACACCACATGAACTACCCAAAAAGAACTAAGTTTCTCGAATTCTAGTATATGTTGTTAGATTAATCGTACGTGTTCCTCAATTCATCAGCAAAACAACGAAATAGGAGCCGTTTGTTCCTCAATGTTTCTGAACACAAACAGAATCCACTCTCTAGCAATACTTCAGAACCAAAGATTAACAAAGCTGAACTTCTTACCTTCCAGTGCTCCCACTTGTTCCAATCAATAAACGAGGGCACTGTCTCAGTCTTAAACCGAGTCAACTCGTGCTGGCCCTTCTGCACACTATCCTTAACTCGACCCACAAACTCATCCACTCTCGCATTTGCTTCTTCCGAGTCAAACCCACTTTCCTTCTTCACAGTCTCTCCAATCTCCTCCCCAATCCGCTCCACACCATCGCGAAGAGACTGCGTAAATCTCACCCACGAAAACCCACCATCGTTATTAGACGACGACCCACTAGTACTCTCAGACGCATAGACTCGAAAAGCCGGCTTTTTCCGAGAACCTCTCAGTCCATACTTGGCGGGAAACCGAACAAGAGCAGAACTTTTAGGTCTTTTAAGCAATTGAGTCGATGAAGAGATAAGCGGATTCGGCTTATACGGAATTGCAATCTCCATGAACAAAAATTTTAGAAGTTCAAAGGAACAAAACCAGACACATTTGGGGATTTTCCCAGCTAAAGGTTTCTCTCAGCGGAAACAATGGAAGGAAAAAGGTGAGAACAAATGATTCGGCTTACTCGTCTCGCCGGCAATGACTTACGCTTCTCTCCGGTGGTAGGAAGGTTTATCTACACTGAATCACTGATCCATCACTGACTGATCCGTGCTTAGTTCGAAAACAGAAAATGACGATAAACTAAAAAGGCTCGAGCCCTATTGATTATTATTGGGTTAGGCTCATTAATGCGTCTCTCTCTCTCGGCCCATTAAAATTTCCATTTTAAACTTTATACTGCCGTGGAGAGGGACAAACTTTAACATATTTGTCACGGGCCAATTCGTTTCTTGGGGTGTTCTCCACGCTGCTTCCCTTTTATATAATAGTCTCAGTCTTCTCGAAAGATCCACCAACTCTTTTATATAACCCACTTCGTTTTACTGTAATTTTCGATCGTCTCTCATTACAACCACTCATAACGTGAGTATATTCTCTTAATCAGTTTCTCATAATCGATTCCGATTGTTTTCCGATTTGGTTTTGCTGTTGAATTACTAGATCTGTTTCCACGATTTTGTTTGATTTCTCTGTCAATTTGATTTTTCGGTGTGTATCGTGTTTTGTAGTGTTTACTTTGTGTATCTACTATGGCAACGAAGAGAAGCGTTGGAACGTTATCAGAAGCAGATCTGAAGGGAAAGAGTGTGTTCGTGAGGGTTGATCTCAACGTTCCTTTGGACGATAACTCTAACATCACCGATGACACTAGGATTCGTGCTGCTGTTCCGACCATCAAGTACTTGATGGGTAATGGATCTAGGGTTGTTCTCTGCAGTCACTTGGTATGTTATCTCGGTCCTCACTTCACACGATTGCTTATCTATTGTGGATTTTTTTGATCTGATCTGTTTTTCTGGCTCGTTTATCTGATTGGTTTACATGCGGATCTCTTCCGCTTTCTTATTATGACTTGTGTGCACGATTTGCATAGCACGATTTGCATAAGTAGGATCTATCACTTGGTATCATCTGCATTGTTTCAATTTTTCGTTTTCTGTTGTTGGCGCTAGGTGGATAAGTTTTCATACTCTTAAGTTCTAGTTTCTGTTGGAACAATGATATTAAGTTATGTTCAGTCAGATGATGCTAGTTGGTTAAGTTCACGAAGCATGGAACTATTCGATACCTTTTATTTCAAATTTGGAATTTTGATGTCCCTGATCTCAATTTTATATTTAAATTTTATGTTTCAGGGCCGCCCGAAAGGTGTTACCCCTAAATACAGCTTGAAGCCTCTTGTGCCGAGGTTGTCTGAACTTCTTGGTGTTGAGGTTTGTTACTCTTGTTCCTTTTTGCTTGCTTTTTTTTTTTTTTGAAAAGCTGTCTTTACTACTCTGTGCTCACTCTGTTTGCGACTTGCTCTGTTGTGTTAATAGGTTGTAATGGCCGATGACTCTATTGGTGAGGAAGTTCAGAAATTGGTTGCAGGACTACCTGAAGGTGGTGTTCTTCTATTGGAGAACGTGAGGTTCTACAAGGAAGAGGAGAAGAACGACCCTGAATTTGCAAAGAAGCTTGCTGCACTTGCAGATGTCTATGTCAATGATGCATTTGGAACTGCTCATAGAGCTCATGCTTCAACTGAGGGAGTTGCCAAGTATTTGAAGCCTTCAGTTGCTGGTTTCCTTATGCAAAAGGTACTAAAATACTTCCAACTTCAAATATTTGAAGTGTTAATATTATACGTAACCATTTTTTTGTTACTGACTGATCATATTACTTGATATTGTGTTAGGAACTTGATTACCTTGTAGGAGCTGTGGCAAACCCCAAGAAGCCTTTTGCAGCTATTGTTGGAGGCTCAAAGGTTTCAACAAAGATTGGTGTCATTGAGTCCCTCTTGAACACTGTTGACATCCTTTTGCTTGGTGGAGGTATGATTTTCACATTCTACAAGGCACAAGGACACTCAGTCGGATCTTCCCTTGTTGAGGAGGACAAGCTTGAATTGGCAAAGTCACTCATGGAGAAGGCAAAGGCCAAAGGTGTTTCTCTGTTGCTCCCAACCGATGTGGTTATAGCTGACAAGTTCGCTCCCGATGCTAACAGCAAGGTAACAATCGCGCTCATTGCAATTGACTGTCATCTTAATGGATAATGAATGTAAAAAAGAAAACTGTTTAAGCATCTGCTCTGATTTGTTTTAAGCTGACAAGGTTATGAACTATTGCAGATAGTGGCAGCCACGGCCATACCCGATGGCTGGATGGGTCTCGATATTGGTCCAGACTCCATCAAGACATTCAGTGATGCTCTAGACACAACCAAAACCATCATCTGGAATGGTCCCATGGGCGTTTTTGAATTCGAAAAGTTTGCAGCTGGAACTGAGGTACGAGCAAACTAACACTCGTAGCAGAATTTCATCTTATGATAATATCACTCAAATTATCTAGACCCAAGTTTTAGTCTGATCAGTAACTCCATGTTTGTCACTTGTCAGACAGAACTTAAGTAACTACATGTTTGTCAGACAGATCTTAAGTAACTCCATGTTTGTCAGACAGAACTTAAGTAACTCCATGTTTGTCAGACAGAACTTAAGTAACTCTCGATCTCTTGTCTTGTTTCACTATCAGGCCGTTGCAAAGCAGCTTGCAGAACTGAGCGGAAAGGGAGTGACCACAATCATAGGAGGAGGTGACTCTGTGGCTGCCGTTGAGAAGGTCGGTTTGGCTGACAAGATGAGCCACATCTCTACCGGAGGTGGTGCAAGCTTGGAGCTTCTCGAGGGAAAGCCACTTCCAGGAGTCCTCGCTCTCGACGATGCTTAAGAATCATTAAGTTTCTTCTCTTGTGTCATTATATGTATAACAAGCCGTCTGGTTTTCTTATGACCAGACGAGCAAGCCATGATGTCAGCTTGAGATTTCTGTCTGCGGCTCTCTTTTTTTTTGAAGTTTTTAGTTTTGGGGGCCAATTTTAATAAGATATGAAACTGGATTAGCAAACTTATCTGTATTTCAACCAATTATCAGTTGCTTTTCATTGGTGTTTTCTGGATGATTTATCCATTTTTTTTCTACAAATGTTCGATTTTGAAAGGAAAAGGCTAACATGTGAATGAATTAAAATTTTAAGAAAAATTGCAGAAATCGGGTTTGACCTGACCAGAAAAGATCAGGAAAACAGTAAATTTGAAACGAATAAACTGAAGAAGAATTCGCCAGAAAAGGAAAAAGTAGAAGAAGAAAGTGAATGACAACGGCCCAGTTTCGAAGAAAAAGAAAAATATAACGGCCCAGTAAATGAGAATTGTTCGGCCCTGTGAAGACAACAGTTAAATTATCCCACATCGAATAAAAGCTAAACTAGACGGCAATGGATTCATGTATAAAACATCTGATGCTTCTTAGCTTTTCATTTCATGGAGCCGTGTAGTGAGCACAAAGCGAACTATTCTTTCGCCTTTTACTAAAGAATACCGTGTGCTCTCTATGCTAAACGGCATACACCTATTTTTGGAGGAGTGACTTCATACGAAGTTTGCTCCATCATAACGATCAGTTCAATTGTTGAAGTTATTAATATGCTTGTACTCTGTATAAAGTTATTTTAACCGGGAATGAAATGTGAAATGGGATTATCCGACGAAATAGTTAAAACTGCTTAGCTGAAGATTAATGCCGGTTAATTTGGTCTGAGACTGAGCACTGGGTTCCAAAACTAAAATTATGTTTCTTAGACGTATCTCGCTTTGTATAATTTTAGGCTTTTAGCTAATATTATACCGGTTAATTTTGTACCAAAACCGGGTCGTTTCACTGGTTCTTGATATACCGGTTAATGGCTAAAACCGGTTGAAATCATCAATCCAGAGTTTGCTCCGATGTCAGAAAACCCTTGACGATCAAAAGAAAAGCCGTCTTCCTCCACAGACGGAGACTCTTGGTCTCTCCCATCTTTTAATCGGAGTCATATTTGAAATCTCTTCAGATAACCGAAAACTTCCACATTTCTTCATCGCCTCTAATCTCTGCGACTAATCAAAGTGAAGGTGGGCGCAGCAGTATTGCCGCCTATTTGCTCATCTCAATTGACGTTCTTCATTTGTTGATCATCTATCTATCTGCGAATCACTTGTAAAGCTCTAATTTCTGCATCTATGAACTCCCGGGCAATGAGATTTGATTTCTCATACGCGTCTCATTTAATATGAAATCACAGATGTTCCTTCGATCAGTCATTCAGTTCTATTCAAAGCCGCCATGGATGCATCGTTCCTACTCCTCCGGCAACATGGAATTCAATATCTCTGGCGAGGTCATCAGTATCCTAGCTAAGAAGAGACCTATAGAGCCCGCTTTGGAGCCGCTTGTCCCGTTTCTCTCGCATAAAATCATCACATCGGTAATCAAAGATCAGGTCAGTCGGCGATTGGGATTCCGTTTTTTTATATGGGCATCAAGAAGAGAGCGTCTCCGGAGCCGCGAGTCTTTTGGTTTGGTCATCGATATGCTCTCTGAAGAGAATGGGTGCGATCTATACTGGCAGACATTCGAGGAGCTTAAATCTGGTGGCGTCTCTGTCGATTCTTATTGCTTCTGCGTTCTGATCTCGGCTTATGCTAAGATGGGTATGGCGGAGAAGGCAGTGGAATCGTTTGGAAGGATGAAGGAGTTCAATTGCAGACCCGATGTGTTCACGTACAACGTGATATTACGAGTCATGATGCGAAAAGAGGTCTTTTTTATGCTAGCTTTAGCTGTGTACAATGAGATGCTCAAGTGTAATTGTGCCCCAAATCGATACACATTAGGTATTTTGATGGATGGATTGTAAAAGAAAGGAAGAATGGGTGATGCACAAAAGATGTTCGACGATATGACAGCTAGAGGAATTTCTCCCAACAGAGTAACATATACGATTCTCATTTCAGGCTTGTGTCAAAGGGGAAGTGCTGAAGATGCACGAAAGCTATTCCTCGAGATGAAAGCGGGCGGTCACTCTCCTGATTCTGTCGCGCACAATGCTTTGCTTGATGGGTTTTGTAAATCAGGACGGATGGTTGAGGCATTTGAACTGTTGCGACTGTTTGAGAAAGATGGTTTTGTACTTGGCCTCCGAGGTTATAGCAGCTTAATAGATGGATTATTCAGAGCTAGGAGATACAATGAGGCATTTGAGCTGTATGCAATTATGCTGAAGAAAAATATCAAGCCTGACGTTGTTCTGTACACAATATTGATTCAAGGGTTATCCAAAGCCGGGAAGATTGAGGATGCATTGAAGCTGTTAAGCAGCATGTCGAGTAAGGGCATTCGCCCGGATACTTACTGCTACAATGCTGTTATAAAGGCTCTATGTGAGCAGGGACTTTTGGAAGAGGCTCGGTCCCTCCAACTCGAGATGTCGGAAACGGAATCCTTCCCTGATGCCTACACGCACACAATTCTCATTTGTAGTATGTGCAGGAATGGGCTAGTTAGGAAAGCCGAAGAAATTTTCAAGGAGATTGAGAAGAGAGGTTGTTCTCCTTCGGTTGCTACGTTCAATGCTTTAATCGATGGACTGTGCAAGTCTGGCGAGCTCAAGGAAGCCAGGTTACTGTTGCATAAAATGGAGGTGGGGGGACCGGCTTCCTTGTTTCTACGGCTTTCGCACAGTGGAAATCGGAGTTTTGACACCATGGTTGAATCGGGTTCGATTCTCAAGGCATACAAGGATCTTGCACATCTTGCTCATACTGGGAATTCGCCGGATATTGTATCTTACAATGTTCTGATAAACGGTTTCTGCAAAGCAGGAAACATTGACGGTGCTCTCAAGCTGCTCAACGTGCTTCAACTAAAGGGTTTATCCCCTGACAGCGTCACTTACAACACTCTCATCAATGGACTTCATAGAGTCGGCAGAGAAGAAGAAGCATTTAAACTCTTTTACGCGAAAGATGACTTTAGACACAGCCCCGCGGTTTACAGATCGCTCATGACATGGTCATGTCGAAAAAGAAAGATTGCGGTGGCTGTTAGTCTATGGATGAAATACCTGAAGAAGATATCTTGTCTGGACGATGAAGCAGCTAATGAGATTAAACAATTTTTTAAAGAAGGGGAAACAGAGAGAGCTTTAAGACGGCTAATCGAAATGGATACCAGAAGAGACGAATTCAGTTTAGGACCTTACACAATATGGCTGATCGGGTTATGCCAATCCGGGAGATTTCAGGAGGCCTTGATGGTGTTTTCCGTTTTAAGGGAGAAGAGGATCCTCGTCACACCTCCGAGCTGTGTCAAGTTAATTCATGGACTCTGCAAAAGAGAACAACTTGATGCAGCAATAGATGTGTTCTCATACACTCTAGATAACAACTTCAAGCTGATGCCTAGAGTTTGCAACTACATCCTAAGCTCTCTCCTGCAATCAAGAGACAAAATGGAGATTGTTTCTCAACTTACAAATAGAATGGAACTTGCAGGGTACGACATTGACTCGATGCTTGAATTCAGGCTTTTGAAACGTCTTAGACATAGAAAGGTCAGGTTCTGATAGATCTTTGGGCAATGAAATGATACATAAAGGCTTCTTTACAACAGGGTTTGTTGGCGGGTTTTGTCTAGAAGAGAATTTGAGTTTTGATTCAGTCTCTATATAACTTAACATTACATTAGTGTAGACGAATCTCTGGAACCAGAAGCTCAGAGGAAACATGACAAGACCGAGTGTAAGCAGGTTATAAGGAAAAAAAAAGTGGTAATACGTAAATGCTTTGTAAGCTTTACTTATAGAGTCGTTCTTCAAGTTTTCAATATTGTACACTGATTTGTTCGGTATGATGTTAAATCTCTTTGAAATAAAGACTAAACATGTCTGAATCAATGATTTCGTTCCAAAATGTCTGAATCTCATATATATTATACACAGCTTGTCTCTAGGATAGTGCAGTTTCCTGAATCCCTGATGAGACAAAATAGCCATTAATCAACCATTAATTGGTTTGTTCACGTCAGGAAAAAAATTTGCCTGGTTATGAATGTTTGTTACCTCTTTGATTCTTCTTCATTGTGGATCATAGTGCTCGAATCATAAACTTTGTAAATGAACCAGATTGCTATGAGTTTTGGTCCACTTAGGGCTTTGAAAATTTTGCTGAAGTTGACATCAACAAAAAAACAGCAGCTGAATTTGAGCTGGAAACGTCTGACGTGGCATCACCAAGGGCTTTCCCCCTAACAGTCAGTATCTCAGTGCCAAAACGGCAAAAGATCTTGGTCAAATATCACAGGAGGCCGACCAATCATGGGACCAACCGTTGGATCCACTACACGTGTCTTGTTGTGTTCTACGTCCAAATCTCAACCCTTGATTCTATCATTAATTAATATTTGTTGTATCTATTGTAGGTGGGCCGCAGCAGATCGCCACCCATCAATTTTATAGCAACAGTGTGTGTCGTCTCTGCACAGTCGTAGGCACATTTATATATTCGTAAAAACTCCGTTGAGTAGACAAAAGAGTGCAATTCTTTGAATTTAAAAAAAGGAAAAAGGAGAAACTCTGCGAACATTTTGGATTCTCCACGGTTTATATTTTGGCTCTACACCTACTCCCAGAAGCCAACGAAGGGGGTTAGGGTTTTTGACCAGCGAGATCTCTTTGTTTCTCCAGTAGCACACAATTCAATGGCCTTCTCTTCTCTCCTCAGATCTGCAGCCGCCTCCACGGTTGCCGCTCCTCGCGCTGACTTTTTCTCGTCGCCGGCGTGTGATCATTTTAAGGTCCGAGACGACGACGTTTTGCCTCTTATTGATGTTATGTTGTTTCTGCTCGATTTGATTTTTGCTTTAGCTTATGCCGTGCTTTTGATCTGCTTGAATTTCGCCTTTACGCGCCTTTGGTTAGTTCGGAGAAGTGGTTTGATGTGATGAATACGTTTATCCTGTTTTCTTTACTTCTGCTCTGAGTTTCTCAACGTGTGCTGGTGACATTAATCCTGTTTTTTTTCTTCCTTCTTTCGCTCTCGTATGTTGTCTCATTGAATCGATAAATTTTCCAACTTGTGAACTGGCCTGAGTTTGAAATCTTAGTTGTTCTAATGGCATACGTTTTTGTATTATCGGATCAGACTGTTAGCTTAGATAGTTTAGTTCAACAATTAGCGAGTTATATGCTCGGATACTTTTCAGTCTCTTTTGGAGTTGCTACTTTGTTTGTTTGATTTGAATTATTATCTCAGGAACTTTGCAATAAAAACAATCGTATTTATTCTCCGTGTATCAAATTCTCAGGTGTCGTCAAGTCTTGGATTTAGTTGCAACCTGAAATCATCAAGATTTTCTGGTGCTGCCATTGCTACTGGGCCATCTGCATCTCTACAGTTCTGTCACTAACTCTGTTACACATGTAAATCGTACAATGCACTTTTCTATTCTCATAGGTTTGTTGTTTTTATGTTCAAATGTACAGAAAATGCAATGCAGTGCAACCCATCAAGGCCACGGCTACGGAAGTGCCATCTGCAGTTCAAAGTAAGTAAGAAGAACTTTTTTATTTTATTTAGTGGCTGTGTTTGTTACTGTATGCTTATTGGTGAATTTGATTTGATTGGCTTGAGTAGGGTCAAGTAGCACTGGAAAGACAAAGGTTGGGATCAATGGTATGCGCTTCTATCCACTGATGCCTCCCAGATCATCAATTAATCACTTAAAAGAATATTTTGTTGAGGCCCCAACTTATTCAATTTTATAGAAGCTCCTTTTTTCTATGAGTTCTGCAGGTTTTGGTCGGATCGGAAGGTTGGTCCTCCGTATTGCAACATCCAGGGATGATATTGAGGTTGTAGCAGTGAATGACCCATTCATTGATGCCAAGTACATGGTAAGGATAGCTGATTATTTTAGCAGGCTATCTTGAAACGCTATTTATGCTCTCTTGTTAATCTGAGCTAATTTCTTGAACCCGGTATAGTTTGATAAAACTTTGAAAGATGTATCATATTCATATGTTAGTCTTCTTTTCCAGTGAACAAATGTCTGGTTTTCAAACTTGATGTGGATCATCTGTCCCCTTATTTCACAGGCTTACATGTTGAAGTATGATTCTACTCATGGAAATTTCAAGGGAACCATCAATGTCATTGATGATTCTACTTTGGAGATCAATGGAAAAAAGGTCAATGTTGTCAGCAACAGGTACTTCGCTTCAAAGTGGCATCTTCTTTTCTTGCAGATCAGAGAAGACCCTATCTAAGTTTAGAACTTAACATCTTTTTCACTCTTCCTCAGAGATCCAGCTGACATCCCTTGGGCTGATCTTGGAGCTGATTATGTTGTTGAGTCTTCCGGGGTATTTACTACCCTGTCAAAGGCTGCATCCCATTTGAAGGTGCGTTTTCATACAAACATGCAACGTTGACCTCATAACTTGTGATAACATTTTTTTCAAAAAAACCTTGTTTTAAGATGACATATGCCTGATTGGCATTTCATTGGTTTTCCAGGGTGGTGCAAAGAAAGTAATAATATCTGCCCCTTCAGCTGATGCACCCATGTTTGTTGTTGGGGTAAATGAGAAGACATACCAACCAAACATGGATATAGTCTCCAATGCAAGTTGTACCACCAATTGTCTTGCACCTCTTGCTAAGGTTGGTAATGTTGCACCATGATCTCATCCCTACTCAGAATTCACTCATTTCTAAGAGCTTCGTTAAGGTCAACGTAACTTTTTTTTGGCAGGTGGTGCATGAGGAATTTGGTATTCTTGAAGGCTTGATGACAACTGTCCACGCAACCACTGGTCTATATTTCTTGCTCTCCTGCTGTACATCACTGTATATGACCAACCTGTTAACACTAACCTATGTGTTTTGGTTATCTTTTCCTTCCATATTCAGCTACTCAGAAAACTGTTGATGGGCCATCAATGAAGGACTGGAGAGGAGGCCGGGGAGCTAGTCAAAACATCATTCCCAGCTCAACCGGTGCTGCAAAGGTACACAAAAGTCACATGGTTATCTACAAGCATGTAATTATCTTGAATCTGGAAGGAACACCATATTTGAGCTGTGGGTTTTTGGTTGAAATAGGCTGTAGGTAAAGTTCTGCCAGAACTGAACGGGAAACTTACAGGAATGGCATTCCGTGTACCAACACCAAATGTTTCTGTTGTGGATTTAACTTGCCGACTTGAGAAAGGTGCCTCTTACGAAGATGTTAAAGCAGCCATCAAGTATGCTTCCCAAAACTCTCTTGACCAACCAATTTTCCTCCTCACAATATTATTGTTTCATGAGTTTAATGTAGAACTTGTAGTAAACCTCTCTCTCATGGTTTAATGTAAACCTTTAACAGGTTTGCCTCCGAAGGACCTCTAAAAGGCATTCTCGGGTATACAGATGAAGATGTTGTCTCCAACGATTTCGTGGGTGATTCAAGGTTGGTGTCTCTTCTTTTCTTCAAAGCCATCTGAATCTTGCTTTGTGGTTGACCGACCAATGTGGTGATTTCGATTTTGACATCACAGGTCAAGTATCTTTGACGCCAATGCCGGGATTGGATTGAGCAAGACCTTTGTGAAACTTGTCTCTTGGTACGACAACGAATGGGGTTACAGGTACAGTTCTGGATTCTCATCTCATATTTACTCCATTAGATATAGTCACCAGTCCTCAAACACTTACAGTTCTTCTCCCATTTTACTACAGCAACCGAGTGCTTGACCTTATAGAGCACATGGCCTTGGTAGCAGCCAGCCGCTAAAGACGCACCGGTTCTTGCAGAAGCTTGAGACTTTCTACTTTTTGCTTTGACGTGCTACAAAGCCATTTTGGATTGGATTGGATTGGTTCGGTTCTACTAGGTGCTAGATCTTTTAGGGGGTTTGGTTTGAATCACGAGCCTTGCTTCTTTTTTGTTCTCTTTTAGTATCTGCAACTACGGAAACATTGATTTGGTCTGAAAGACTAAAAACCATGCGACTTTCATCTATCATCAATAAGGGGACAAAATTTGTTGTACTTTACCAAAATGAGCTTATCAGTCTCTAAGCAATTATTGGTTGGGAGTTTCTTTAGTGCATCGTTTAGCTTTGCCCGTGCTTATGGTATAATATCTTTTAAAACCTTTAGTTTTTTAGACATGGAAACAGATATTGAATTAGATTAAGCGTTGTAACTAAACGCCTACTCTATAGGTTTATCTTTTTCCTCTTACCACGTTTTAAGAAGAAAGCTTACTCGTTTTCGCATTGAAACTCGCTTGGTTTTGGCGATTTCTGGAAGCTAAGCATGAAGATATATGCCTCTTGAGATCGACAACCTAATCATCTATCTCTTCTGCGTCTTGTCTCTTATCTCTTTCAGAACATCTCGTCTCTTCGCCATCATCACCAATGGTGCCGAGAATTTACAAGACGAAGTCGCTCCTAAAGAAAGAAGCGAGGCTATGGCTGAAGGAAGGACGTTATACTTACAGAGGAGTTACAATTCGCGAGTTTGAGGACAAGGAGAAACTCTTGGGATAAGGTTCTCTCTCTCTCTCTCTCTATGCTTTCTCCGATATTTATGAAAATTACAATGTTTACCCTGTAGTATTGTTTATTTTCCATATGATCCTCGGAGTATTGTCTATTACATATTTTCATTAAACCTTTATTTAATTACATAATGTTTCCTGGAACTTTGTTTTATTTCAGATAGCTCCTGAGATGTCCTTTTATTGTGATGACTCCTACAAGTTTGTTTTATTAGAGATGGTCCCTTAAAATTTTATTTTATTATTCCAAAATGTCTCTCAAGCGTTTTCATAACAGTTTGTGTCCCTGGACTTTTGTTTATTACATATGCTCCGGGACTATTGTTTATGGCATATGTTTACTGAACTTTTTGTTTATTACATATCTCCCTGAGCCTCTCATGGTTTGATGTAAACCTTCGATATGTTTGTGAAAGACCTATATCCTAGTGCATACAAATGCCGTCTCCAACGATTTCGTCAGTGATTCAAGGCAGATCACTTATTTCTCTAGATAATACCGAATGGATTTTCTTTTCATTCGATACAGGAATTTTAAATTTTGTCTTTACAAACTAATAGAGAGAGTGTTGATATTATTCAACAGTGACGTGCACGCAAAAGAAAATAGTCTGAATATAATAATCCAAAGCCGTGGTCGAGTCATATGTCTTCGCCTTTTTCTAATAACTGATATTTTATGTGTTTTTCTTTTTTTTTTAACTTTAAAGATATTTTATGTTCGTTTGAAGATTTTGTAAATGGACAAGGCTCTCCTGGTTCATCCACACCACTAGAAACGACAAATGGTCCAGTTTTCAGCTCCTCCACTTTTGCACCACCATGAGTCCACACAGCCACGTATGCTCTTATCAAATTTTTATTTCTACAATAAACAAAATATATTGCTTGGCGCATATCTTTCTCTTGATAATACAAATTTTCTCAATTATACGTTTTATTTTGATTTTTTACACAACCCCTCAATTATACGTTTCAAATTTATACTGATTTTGCTTAAAACATTTTTTTTTTAAATATACTAGTATATACTTATATAATAGTTTGTCTGTTCGTACAGTACTTTGTATATTCAGTTTCATGTGAAAAAAGAATACATTTTTTTTTGCCATTAAAAGTTTTATGTAAGGAAAAAGAATTTTGACATTCTATATACACAGCAGCGCATACATAGAGAGAGCGACGTGGCATTTTCTGCCAACTTCTTATTCCCAAAAAGAAGCTAACAATTTTTGTTTCGCCCGTAACTTCCCAAAATATCAGCAGAGGGAGAGAGAGAGAAAAAAAAAGATACGAATATGGCGACGGAGCATATCGGCGTTAGTGGAGAGGACTACATTGTCGACCTTTTGCCGAACGACGACGACGACTCGCCTCCGTCTTCATGGCGTCTCAGCCTCGACACATTCCGCCTCCCTTCTTCTTCGCCGTTGTCCTCTGGCCGTCACAACGGCCGTACTCGCTTGTCCCGTTATCTCCGGACTCCGAGTAAGTTTCTTCCTCGCCCTTCTCCTCCTAAATCTTCGTTTCGTGTTTATGGGTATAATCGTTCGTTCTACTGTTGGTGTTTTACAAGGAATGTCACTCTCTTTTCTTGTTGGTCGGCAAGTTGATTCAGAATTTAACCCTAGACGACTTTACGCAATTAATTGCTCCAAGTATACGTATGGTTAATTAATTCCCAATATTTAAGCTCTATGGGAAATTCTAGACTTGTCCTGCCTAAGCTTTTCTGTGTAACAACCCTGTTTATTGTCAAGCTTAATTTTGATGAAATTTGAATTTGGTACTGGGATATTTCGTCGGATACAATATTCTCTATTTTCCACATGGAGCATAATGTCAGATTCTATATGGATCTGGGAATCTTCTCTTAGTTGTTTAATCATATAGTGATGAATCAGAATCTTGCTTTATTTAATTGTGAATCATATTCTTCGGAGGTTTTACGCATTGTCGATTGATGGGGAAAATGATAAAACCGTCAATGATACATGCTTGAATCATCATCAGTAAGTAGGTACATAGTCTTGACATGGGTTTTACTCTTCTTTGTTGTCAAAAATCAGACAAGGAACGTAAAGTCTCTGAGTACTACAAGAAGCAAGAGAAGCTCCTTGAAGGTTTCAATGAGATGGAGACAATTAACGAGACTGGTTTTGTATCCGGAGCTCCAACTGAGGTTCCACTCTTGCTTTCATTACTCTTCTTCCTCCAATCTCTCCTCTCACTGATGAGATTTCCTCCCGACTTTTTTTATAGCATCCCATCTTGTTGATTTCAACAGGAAGAATTGAAGAAGCTTGCCAAGAGCGAGAGGCTTGCGGTTCACATCTCAAACGCAGCAAACCTTGTGCTTTTTGTAGCAAAGGTTTATGCTTCTGTCGAGAGTAGATCTATGGCTGTGATTGCTTCAACTTTGGACTCTCTCTTGGATCTCTTGTCTGGATTTATTCTATGGTTTACTGCAAATGCCATGAGAAAGCCAAACCATTTTCACTATCCAATCGGAAAACGACGGATGCAACCTGTGGTATAGTCTCTCTCTCTTCTCCCTAATCCCCCTTCAAATAAGAGATGTCTAGAAGAATATGGCTTTTCATCAAAGTAAAAGTCATGGTTCTTGAATTTGGCAGGGGATCATTGTGTTTGCATCTGTCATGGCAACTCTTGGGCTACAAGTGCTGCTCGAGTCAACCAGGCTACTTGTTTCCCAGGTACGATACACTGGTTTACTTGTAGCAGTGGCGCATCGTCGGTTATATGATCTAATAATCTAATGTTTCTCTTTGTACAGAATGGTACTCATATGAGCAGCACAGAGGAAAAATGGATGATTGGAATAATGGCATCTGCTACAGTGGTCAAGTTCCTGCTCATGCTTTACTGCAGGAGTTTTCAGAACGAAATCGTCAGGGCCTATGCACAAGATCACCTCTTCGATGTTGTCACCAATTCTGTCGGTTTAGCAACAGCTGTCTTGGCTGTAAAATTCTACTGGTGGATTGATCCCTCTGGTGCTATACTTGTAAGTAAATCATCAGCCTCCAACACTCTCTGATATATGACTTTGTGATATACAAGAGATTCAAGTGTTTGATTGAGTTAGCGTTTCTTCTTTATGGTTTCAGATTGCTCTGTACACAATCAGCACATGGGCAAGAACGGTTCTAGAGAATGTCCATTCGCTGATAGGACGCTCTGCCCCGCCGGATTTCTTGGCGAAACTAACGTTCTTGATATGGAACCATCACGAAAAGATTAAACACATCGACACAGTGAGAGCCTACACTTTTGGGTCTCACTATTTTGTTGAAGTGGACATTGTTTTGCCAGAGGATATGAGGCTGCACGAAGCTCACAACATCGGAGAGACTCTCCAGGAGAAGCTCGAGCAGCTCTCTGAGGTCGAGAGAGCTTTCGTCCATATTGACTTTGAGTTCACTCATCGTCCCGAACACAAGTACAAGGTTTAATTTCAAATTAGGTTCTCTAATTAATGGATCCAGAGGAGATAGGTAGTCTCTCGGTTTCTCTGGATTTTTTTTTTCTTTTTTTGTTGTTTTTCTTAAATCGCATTCGACAAAAGATAAAAACTCAAATTACCGTGAGACTTTCGAAAACGATTTTGTTCCTTCACCAAGAAAAAAAATAAATAAAAGCGACAAAAGATACAACGGAAGACATAAGCGTACATGGAGAATTGAGTAAGCCCAATTACTATGGCCCACAAAAGTGCGCTTGAAAATGCAACGTGTCCAATGTTACGGCTATTACCTATTAAATATACTTATGACTGTGTTTACAGATGGCTCATTAACGTGTTACTTCGAATATATTACAGACCCGAAGTTACAGGCCCAATGGTAATACAATTAATGTATTATATATTGGCCCAAAACCTATGGCCCAATAAATTCGGCTTTGAAAATAAGAGCGACGCGCATTAGGGTTTCTTGTAACCTAGCATACTCACTATTTAAGCCGCCTTTGTCACTGATTCATACATCACCAAAAGCTTTTCGACATTCTTACTGTTTATTTTCGTCTCCTTTCAATTATGCTTCTTTATGGGTTTTAAGTTCTCTGTAGATCCCGGCCTGTGATGTATGAGATTGTCCGTACCATCTGAGATTTTTATTTCTCCTTGATGATTAGTTACCTCTAGGTTCTGAGGCTTTGGATCTATTTCTACACGTTTACACCGTCTCGTTTTAGAATACACCACTTGAAATTCTTTTTCCTTTTGATTTACTAATGTTTTCCTTGAATTTTTGGCGCTGATGATGAAATAAGATTACCATCAAACTTTGAGAGATTCACAGCTCTTTGATGCAAACTTCTTTTTATAATCTGAGCCTTGTTTGTTTAAGATCTTCTTTGTCATGTAAATATTTGAAATCGTTTCTTGTTCCGTCTTTGGAGGAGAAAGGCAATAAATTAGAGTCTCTGGTACACTTATCAATAGTGTAATTAAGCGCTGTACGTTGCCAAAATTGAATCAGGCTGATATTCTGGTACTTGTTCTAGTTTAAATAGTACTTGTGCATTCAAAAGGCCTTACATGATTCCTGTAATTCCATTATCTTTGTTTCTGTTATGCTTGTCTGATTTTTGATTTCGTGTTCTTAATCGCTCATGAAGGCAACAATTTAGAGTCTCTTATTCACTTTTTAATAGTGGATAAAGTGCTGTACGTTGCCGATAGCTACTTGGTTCAAAGATTATTCAATTGGCTTCAAATATATTTTGGCCAATATGATCGATGTCCCTAAATCTTTCTCCCAATTAAAAAAGTTACGCTAATTTTGTTTTATTAGTGACGGCTTTTCTGGTCGCATTTTTATTATTATTTTTTTAATTCTAATTTTTTAAAATTCTAATTTATATATTTTTTATATTGTATATATATTGTAAAAGTAATAATATTCGTATGTACTTGATAAACTTTTGTATATGATTTCGGACGCCGTATTTTAGAACACTGGCTCGAACTGCCTATTACCTATCAGCCGATTCATCTGGAGAGATTACATGAACCCTACTCTACTGTTCTTGTCCGTCGTCAGAAACTGATTGACCAATCTTGAAACCAAGGTTAATTGCACATATTGAGATGAGAATGATAAAAGCATCAACCATCTTCTGGATAAACTATTTGAATCAATGCCGAATCATAATTGACCAAGGCTCTTAAAATTTATATTTTTCTCTAACTAATATCTAAAGTAATTAGACTCTAAAGCAAAATGTTATGGAAGAGTTGAAAAACTTCGTGCGGCTAATTTTCCAAGAGAAGCAAATTTCCGAAGCCCAAGCGGGAACCTACAAATTGTGTGTGGACATTTGTTTTAAAGATATTCTCACCAAATGGAAATTCGAAAATCTGTTAGTCTGGGCTTAGGCCCACTTTTGATTTTTTCGCTCATTTCTAATCTTGAATGAAAATGTGTTTAGAGGAAGTAAAAAAGATAATGATAAATTTGAGGGAAGTCAAAAGAAAGAAAATGAGAAGCAATGCGACGTATGATTACCACTCAAATAACGAACAGCTGTTTATCTTCCAACAAAGCTTTGTGCATCTCTCTGCTCTTCGCGCACAGTCATCCTTACGCTCTCTGATTCTTCGCCGTGGGAAACACACGCAAAAAAGAGAAGCTCTAAAATCCTGCAGCTATGGCGTTTCTTCTCCCGAATCTTTCTCCTTGTTTCCCTCTTCATACCGGAAAATCCTTGAAAGATAAACCCCTTTCCTACCAATCTCTATCGGTATCATCGTCGTCTTCTTCTTCTTCTTCCAATAGCTACGACTTTGAAGACGATGGCCTCTCTCTGCCTTCTCTTCCGGTCCAGGCTCCTCCTGTTCGAGGTGCGCAGGTTAAGACCAGGCCGAGTGCGCAGGATAAGCACCAGAACGGCAAAGATGAGTTCTACATCAATCTCGGTTTAGCTGTACGTACGCTTCGTGAAGATATGCCTTTGCTCTTCACCAGAGATCTCAATTACGATATTTACAGGTATCTTTTCTCTTCTTAGCATTCGATGAAATAAGTGATTTTCAGATTCCGCAGTGATGAATGTCTGTTTCTTATCATCAGAGTTTCTTTGCTGTTTCTTTCAGGGATGATATAACATTGGTGGATCCAGTGAACACATTCTCTGGGATTGAGAAGTACAAATTGATCTTCTGGGCACTCAGATTTCACGGGAAGATTCTCTTCAGAGATATCTCACTTGAGATCTTCAGAGTTTGGCAACCATCAGAGAACATGATTCTCATCAGGTGGAATCTTAAAGGTGTGCCTAGAGTTCCATGGGAGGCAAAAGGGGAGTTCCAGGGCACTTCTCGCTATAAACTCGACCGCAATGGCAAAATCTACGAGCACAAAGTCGATAACTTGGCTTTCAACTTCCCTCACCAGCTCAAACCTGCCACTTCTGTTCTTGATCTGGTCACTGTATGCCCTGCAAGCCCCAATCCTACTTTCATGTTTGGCTCTGCTGGTTCATACTCGTCTTCTTGGATTGAGTTCTATCAAGCGGTGCGAAGGACATTGGACAAGCAAGAAGAGCAAATCCTTGTGCAAGACCGTTTTGTCATATGTTCATAGAGCCGTTGGGTCACACTCAGACTCAGGTGTATATATATATATACTGTTGCATTGAAGATAATATACATATATACCTCTATATGTGCAGGCATATGTAGATGTGGTTGACTTAGGTTTTCAGAAATCAAAGGGTAGGGAAACCAAAGAACACTCTGTATATCCATGAGCTTGTACAACTCGCCTTTCGAATGTAAACATAACTTATTACAGTTATTATGTCATATGACTCATTGGAGTTTTTGTCATTAAGATCATGCGAAATGGTATCCCGTCAAACTTTATAAGGATCATAATTTACGTAAAGAGAATAATCTCTAAGTAGGATAACTTGAAGAGAACCAAAGAAAAGCCAGAATTTCTTTACAGCAGTTTTTCAGTTTGGATGATGATAACGTTGTAGGTATTTATCAAAAACCCTACAACGTTTATTATTTTCAAAATGTACCCAAAACGTATATATCTCATCAATCATGATTTTCTTAAATTGAAGCATTTTTTGAATAGAAATATATATATGTTAAAAGTTTGGAGCAATCATAATGCTCTTTGCTCAACTAAATGATATCCGCTACGGGCAATGAGTATATCCTGTTAACATCTTTAGTCTCCAGGATTTGCTGGGGACCCAAATGTCCGAGGAGAAGACCTAAAGTTTCAGACAAATTTGTCAGTTATTCAGAAGCCATATCTGTTATTGTTTAAGATACAAGAACGGTGATGACAGGTGATGGCATTATCATGGTTGTGTCGTCAAAGTTCACATTCTTCTGCAACTAGTCTCCAAGATTCTAAACAGTTTTGTGTGGGGATTCTACTAATGATGAAAAGAGTCATATCATATATGCCCATTTGGATCACTCACCTCAAGAGTACTGCCTTCGATCCTAATCGCGGTAAGGTGTGAGATCGACTTGGAATCGCTGCTTCCCTTTTGTGACCCTCTGTGAAAAATTTAAGAATCAAGATCTTGCAATTGCTAATGGTGTATAGAAGACAGATTCTTGAATCAAATTTGGGAACCATAAAGCAATAATCCATGGATTGAAAAGGCTTACAGCGATCGCAATGAGTTCCTCTAGGAGTTCTTCTAGATGACGCAAAGGCTTTGACAATTAAAAAACACAAGAAATATTCATGTCATGTCAAGAACGAGAGGGATGCTTTTGTTGTTGAACTGAGAATGAATTCATGCCATTAGTAAGGACATAAAACTAACCCACTGAGTTGGACCATCAACTGGAGCACTTAGAGGATCATCATGAACCTGATCATAATCAAATTCAAACAAAGAATCCAGGAGTATATGACCAATAATCCAATGAACTTGATCAAATGTCTAAAAAGATTTGGTGTTGTTTAAGTGGTATCAAACAAGTTATCCTACCTCCATGAAAATTCCATCAACCCCAACTGCTACAGCTGTTCTTGCAATGCAGGGTATTAACTCGCGAAGGCCTCCACTAGCAACACCACCACCTTCCAACTGCAAAAGAATGTATTCGAAGTATTTTGATATCATTGGCTTCTAAATGAAATAGCTGTTTTCAAATGGACCATACCTTTTTGCCTGCAGGTTGTTGTAGTGCATGTGTTATATCAGCAACCTGTCACCAATAATTAAAACGAGAATGTTAAATTATAGAGTGACAAACGAACAATATAAGCAGAATAAGCAATGTGAAAAAGAAAAGATGAAGCAAGATTTACATACAACAGGACAATTAGCTTCCCTCATCCATTCAAAGTTTCGTGGATCTACTATCAAATCATCTGATAATCAAAACCAAGAAGAGTCTCAGTCAGACAATTGCAAAGACAGACCAATAATCTCCTCAGCACCCTTGATGCTTCAGCATCTTTGAGAATGTCTACTTGTTTATCTACGCTGCTAAATTCGATGGACACAAAAAAACATCCTAAATCCTGCTACCGTCATTCAATAACTGAACAGAAGATGATAACTTACTGTACCCAAACATGGTTCCTCTTTCACAAACCATCACATTTGGATTCCCAGCCAGTCTGATCTTCTCGGCCGAATTTTCCATGACCTTAAGAGTTCCATCATATACACACAGTCATCAAAAATATGCCAACAAAAGTTTTTTACCAGATTGAAACACGTAAGAAGAAAGAACTCACGGAAGGAGCACAAAATTGTCCTTTCTTAATATTGATAATTTTTCCGGTTTGTGCTGCCGCAACCAAAAGATCTGTCTGGAATTATATAATTAACAGCTTAAATCATGAACCAGATGATAGTAATAAATTCAAGATTGGAAGTCTGAAAGCTACAAACAGGAGCCGTGAAGAATATACAGTTTAGAGTCTTGCCTGGCGACATAAGAATGCTGGTATCTGAATTATATCTGCAACCTTGCCAACTTCTTCACACTAAATAAATAAATAAAGCATCAGAAGGTACCAAAGACTTGCTATGACTCAATTCTCTGAGGTGAATACGTTCCTTCCTTTATACCTGAATCGCTTCATGAACATCAGTTACTATTGGTAGGTCATATGCTACTTTCACCTTCTCAAGAATCTGCGTTGGAGAACCATCAACGTGAGCATCAGTGTTTTGTACATAAATAATATAAAAAACTAAAGCAACTTATTGTTCAAGTAATGCAGCTGCTGGCAATAATCCAAATCCTAAGGTTCCAGAAGAACTTAAACTTAGTTTCTAAATAAATATATACACAAATATATATATATAAGATTCCAATGTCGAAAATCTGTGAATGATTACAAATGCACAGTCCTAACATCCTAACCATCTATGTTTGGACATCACAAGGAAATGAAATGAGTGATCAAAAGTAAACAGGGGAAAGATACCTTGAGACCCTCAGCCATGCCAGGACCTCGAAATGACTTTGAAGAAGTTCTGTTAGCTTTATCAAAACTTGATTTGAAAACCAGGGGCAACCCAAGTCTACACCATTCACACACACACACAAAAAGTTGCATAAGGAACTTGAAAAAAGGAAGAAGTTCAACTCTCAAGAAAAAAAAATCTTGAGTTATAAGAGGACTGAGTTCTCCACTGGGATAAGTTTTTCATATGTACATCAATACACATTAATACAAAAGATCTCTCAGGCAAAAACCGAAGGTTATGATGGTATAAACGCACACAAAAGCTTCATCGGTAATGCAAAATAGAAGGAATCATACTTTGTGGCGATGTCTTTTATGTGCTTTGCCATTCGAAGAATATGCTCCTCGGATTCGATCACATTTGGACCAGCCAACAAGAAGAATGGTTCAGCAGCCTATACCCAGTTAATATACGTACTATAAATCAAACTAAATTTCACCAGAAGTAGCGAACATTCGAGATTTTAATAGCAAAAAAAGGCGAGATTCAAAACCTTAAGCTGATTGTACAGTGGTGATGTTGCCGCCATTCTTTTCGTCAAGCCAATAGCCGGAAAACGAAAGCTCAACTGTTCGAGAAAATCCAAATCGAAATCTAAGGAATCTGATCAGAAAATCCAAATCGAAATCTAAGGAATCTGGCCTGAGCAGTTAAATTTTTTCTCCACACGGATCTGCAACGAAGCAAAAAAATGGATGGAAAGTTAAGGAATCTGACCTTTAACTTGATCTCGAAGTTGCAGAGTGAGTGAAGGGAAGTGAGATCTCGTCCCACCTATTTTAGCGCGTCGCAGATGTTTGGATACGCGTACAGATTAATTCCTATCCAGTACAAGAACGTACAAATTTTCGGAAAGATTAATTAATTCCTCTTGCAAAGCTCTCATTTTGCTATATAATTCACTTTTTCTATCAAAACGAAAGAAACTTTTCCAAATTCAATCGAACAAAAATGAATTAATTTGCCACAGCGTAACAAGGATTTGAAGGCGTAAACATAATTTCCATTATATTTTTCAGACAAGTATTAACAATGAGATCTCCGAAACAGAACCCAACTAGAAAACGAGAGAATTTTTTGTCTCCTCTCTTAAAACGGCTTCGAAGACATGAGTGGTTTGGGAGGTGACATAGATCTAAGCTCAGGAGCAGAGCTTGGGAACATCACATTCAGCTTATGCATCAATATATCAGCCCGAGAAGGGATCTCGTTCAGAAGAAACTGTTGCACGATCGGTTTCTTGAACCATTCCATCACCGAATCGCCTGGTGCCCTCAACACGACTTTGCTGACCTCAAAAGGCGACTCAACAGAGCTCAGCATCTGAGCAATTACAATCTTCAGTGTCGGTCCTGTGACTAGCTTTATACGTCTCGGGACTACACCGTAGTAAAGCATTCGTTTTCTGAACCTGTGGAGAGTGTGAACCACGGCTATGAGTGCGGCTCCAACCGATAAGTTTCTCACGTCGAGAGACCAAGCAATGTGTTGGTCAAAGACGATGGCTTTTGGGAAGAGTTTGTTCTCGTAGGCTACTTTCCAGACACATCGAGCTCGGTTTATCTGGCCCATTAAGACAAGGTAGTTGAGAAGGACGTTGACAAAGTATCTAGCAGCTCCTTCTTCGAGTTCGTAATCAATTCCTTGGTAAAACTCTCTGACAAACGTTAGAACTGGTTGTTTCCTCTGTTCTGGACCCGTGAAAAGACCGCACATGAAGGCGTGAGCTTTGTGTTTGGTAGTGCTCAGGATTGACATCAACTGTCTCTCTTTATCTTCGTCTTGGCAACGGACAAGATGGGCAAGAATCGAAGTGTAAAGCACCAAGTCAACTTTCCCAGCAGAATGCACGAGTGTCTCGAGCAAAGGCCTAGCTGAATCGTATAGACCATTTTTCATACATGACTCGAATAACTGCCTGATGATGAAATTGTTTGTTTTGATTCCTGAAGAACCCATGAACCTTAGCCACTTCAAAGCAAGATCCACAGAAGCATCTTTGATATATATCATGAGAACATCGCTAGCGCATACATCTACGGAATACCCCATAGCTTTCATCTCGAGTAGTATCTTCCCAGCAACATCAACGAGTCTTTTGTTGGCCAAAAGTGTAAGAAGAGAGATATAACTGCTCAGGCCAGGCCTTAACCCAGCATTAGTCATGGAGTTATAGATCTTCATTGCAGAGTCTACTTGCCCAGAACCAGCGTGCATCTCTAATAGACATGAATATGTGGATGGTGTCGGTAAAAACCCAGCTTTCTCCATGTCTTTGAAAACCGACATTGCTACTTCAAGCTTTCCAGATTTCGCATGAGATTCAATGATCATTGTGTACAATCCAAAGTTAGGCCTGAAACCTGACTTCTTCATCTCATCCCAAAGCCTAAGAGCAGCATCCAGCTTGCCTGCTTTAGCATATGAATCAATCAAAGAAACAAACATAGTTGCTGATGGCCTATGACCAAAGCCCTGCATTTCCATGTAAACCTTCATCGATGTGTCCAACCGACCAGCTTTTCCCATTGAATCAACAAGTGAAGAAAACACACTAAAGCTTGGTCGGAGTTTCCTTTCCTTCATCTGCTGAAAAAGCTTGAAAGCTGCATCAAGACGGCCGGATTTGGCCAAGCTTGGAATAATCAGCTCATAAGTTGAGCCATCCAACAAAGAATCAGTTTTCTCCATGCTCTCATAAATCTCAAATGCCTTATACGGAAGACCCTTGTTCAGAAACAACATCATTAGATTATTATATGTCTGCGTATCAATCTTGCACCCCGAGTCTTGAGCCTTTTTGAAACAACAAAAAGCAACCTCCAATTTCTCGGCTTTAGCCAAATACCGAATCACTTGGTTATATGCACTAAGCGACAAATCGCCGTGGCTACTCGAGTCTTGAACCATCTCCTCAAACAGCGTCTGAATCCCTACAAAATCCCTGCCCTGGTTCAACGCATCAAAGAGCACGACATAACATTCATCCGAAGGCAGATACCAAGGCTGCTTCTTAGCCCACCTGAATAAACTCAGCGCCGCATCAACATCTTGAACAATCTTCAAGGACTGCGTAACATGAACCATATTCGGCACAAACTGGAGCTTGTCCAATTGGGTCTCCAACTCCGGCCCCCATTTCCACCTCTGCACAACCTCAACAATCTTTGCAACAGCAGAAGCATTCATGAATGGCTTCTTCAACCCACCAACCATTACATGGTCATCAAGCCCTGGCTCTACTGATCTTATTCCTTTACCGCTGTGTATCACACTACCCGACTCGTCTAAATACTCTACCTCCTCAGTCCAGCCACTAGATTCACTGCTTCCGCTCTTATCACTACAGAAACTCCTGACAATACTCGGACTTTGTTTAGTTAATCCAGCAGAAATAGTGTTTCTCGATACAGAACAATCCGGACTAAAGGCATTACCGACCGTGAAATTGCGCAATAATCGGACGCTGAGGGAGTAACAACCGGCTAAACTAGGGTTTAGTAGAGCGGGAGACAGCAGTGGAGCCCCGGAAATGGTACTCCGACGAAGCGTGAAAATGACATTCCTGGGAATTACTTTGGCGCTTCTTCCACGGATCATCGAAGATGTAGACGGTATTATTGGGTCATGTAATGCGAATTGAAAATTCAAAAGAATCGATCCTAACCTGGTCTCCACAGATGGCGATTCTCAGTCTCCTCCTCGACTAAAACCCTAAAAAGCAGAGACTTTAGAAGCAGGGGTTTGCCCAAATTGGATATTATTATTAGCATATTACAATACTGTCCAAAGGCTCGTTAACGCATTAAACCAAACAAACAAATCATCGATTTGAATAATAAAAGAAAAAATCATCAAAATAACAAACACCATCTAGCAACTACAACATTCATGCGTTTTACTTAATTTTTCTTTCCTATAACCACGAAATTTCGAACCTGAATTTCATCATACTTGTAGCAGATTCACAAAATGTAAATGTTAAGTACCTTTTTTTTTTGGAGAAAATCAAATGTTTACTATTTCATACTCAAAATATGTTGCAGTTGCACTCAAACATGAAACATCAATATCTTTGACCGTACTTGGCTAAGCTTTTGGTTCTTTTTAAGTACAAACATGTTAAACTAAAATGATCATAGCAACTAAATTTTCGAATTCGACCACACAAAAAAAAAAGCAACAAAATTTTCGAATTTCTAAACATTATCTTTGACTTTGTATAATTTGTTTGTGTAGTAGATCAAAGACCCCAAAATTGGATTTAATACTGTAGGCAGCTAATTTCACGTGGAACTTATATGCAAGTAAAAATCAAAATAGTGAAAAGAATCAATTGTTTTCTGATTATATTATTTCCCAAGCATTAAGTCCAGAGAGAAGAGCATCTAATGAGAATGTGTGAAGCTTATGCCAATGGATGTAGTCAAGAAAAAGATAAATCTAAAGAGCTTTGTTTGAGTACAAAGCAAGCAAAAGTTTACTATAAACAACTTTCCTCTCTGATTATTTTTGCAATGTCAAGCAAGCATATATGCCCATTGGCATACATATGTGTATATTCTTGTACTATACTTATAGTTTAGACGGTTTAAAAATCGATTAGTTATGTCCAGGAGTAAAGTGATTGTTGGAGGACAGCAAAGTGAGCTGATAAAGGACCAATCTTTATGAATTTCAGAACAGAACCTTATATCCTTCCACGGGTTGCCTTGCGGGATTCCTAGAGTTTTGTGTTTTGTTTTCTACACATGCATATGACACACACACACACAATATTTATAGACAAGAGAGAGAGAGAATAGAGAAACATTCAAGCTTTCATTTTCCTCTTCCTCTTCGGAGTGTAGCTCATTGGTTATATAGTTTTGAAGATTTAGCGTCTCTTCTGGTCCTAATCTTAAAAACCATGGAATCAAGTAGAGCTCTCACAACCATTTGTATTCTCATTTGTCTCTTTCTCTCGGCCAGCTTTTTCACTCATTCTGGTAAGCTGCTTTGTCTCTCTCCTTCACTCCATTTCTAACTCTAAAGCATTTGATTTTGATTTTCTTATATTGTTGTAGATGCAAGAAAACTTGTGGGATTTGAGAGAGACTCGAAGCAGAAGCCAAAGAAGCTGATCATCAAAGCTATAAAGCACACGTCATTGTTAGAAAAAACGATGACACAACTCAATCTAGCTCAGCCTTTGGATTACTCAACAACATCCTCCAACACTCAACCTTATGGTGTTAGCACAACTCTCACTCTACCTCCCTACGTTTCACTTCCCCCACTTTCAGTTCCCGAAAATGCCCCTCCTTTTTGCGTTAATCCCCCTAATACCCCTCTAAACTCACCTCCTCCCGGCCCAATCACCACCGTACCTAACCCTCCCGAATCATCCTCTAACCCCAACACAAGCCCAAACCCACCTGATTCCACCTCTAACCCAAACTCGAACCCGAACCCACCCGAATCATCCTCTAACCCAAACCCACCAGATTCCTCCTCTAACCCAAACCCACCTGTTACCGTCCCTAATCCACCTCTTACCGTCCCTAACCCACCCGAATCGTCCTCCAACCCAAATCCACCCATTACTGTCCCATACCCTCCTAACCCCGGTTATACACCAGGCCCATCAGGGCCCATTTCAGGTCCACCTTACTACGAGCCAGGCCCATCGACCCCGACTAACACTCCTACACCGTCCGATGAAATTCCATCCCCGACCGGTTCGATTCCAAGTCCATCATCGGGTTTCTTACCTCCGATTGTCTATCCACCGCCTATGGTACCACCGCCAGCTAGCGTAACTCCGACCTCGGCTTACTGGTGCGTGGCTAAGCCCACAGTGCCTGACCCAATTATTCAAGAAGCCATGAATTTTGCTTGTGGGTCAGGAGCTGATTGCCATTCAATTCAACCCAATGGGCCTTGCTTTAAGCCCAATACATTGTGGGCCCATGCTTCATTCGCCTTCAATAGCTATTGGCAGCGGACCAAAGGTGCTGGTGGCTCGTGCACGTTCGGCGGCACCGGCATGCTTGTCACCGTCGACCCAAGTAAAAGATTTTACATGTTCTCAATAAATAATGATGATTCTTATCAAATTATTCCTTTTTCTTATAAAATTGCTGATAATATTGATATTCATTTAACTTGGACTCCTACTATTTTATTGAAAACAGGTTTTAATGGATGCCATTTTGATTTCTTCTGATGGATGAAGACGAAGGCGTCTGACACTTTTTTATTTGTCATCTTATACTGGATACGAATAATGGCAAATAATCTTTGATACTATATAATACGTTAGGTGGGTCTCTCACTTGTAAGTTGTAACCCATTAAAACTTTGCAAAAAGTACTAAATCTCCTTGGGAATGGCATAATTATAAATCTTGTGCTAAATTCGTATATTGCTTTTTTGCTAATGGAATTAGGTCTTCTAGACTTAGAGTACGTTGCATCTACTAACCTACTATCACTAACAATTCCTTTATTTATACACACGTCATTTTCCCCTACAATTTATATTGCAACTTTGAAATAGAGTAATAATAATATATACGCATTCTCATTACGACATCTTTTTCTTTCTTTAGAGAAAAACAAAACACTCTACTCCGGTAGAATGTCATGTCATTATGTGTCAGACACGTGAACTTGTTGATTTACTTTCTTCTTCTTCTTTTTTTGGCGTTCACTATTTTTGTTGTTGATATTCTCAAGTCTCAACAGAGATAAGCAAATACGAAACAGTTTTTAGAAAGATGTAATTGGAATAGTTTACCTTGAAACGATGTAACTTGAAATCGTTGCAACTGCGGGTGCAAATATTTCACGTGAGCCGTTTCATACGAGTGTTTGGCCCTAGCGCTTTTTTCAGTGGTGGACAATTGCATAATAAAGCTTCTTGCTACGAAGTCTTAGAATTAATCTCGGGTGTTTCGGCAATATCTGGATACCCAATGTTGATCTTAAAGAAAAAGAATAGTACGAATATAGTAGTTTTTTTATTTATTTTTTTGCTCTTTCCGCCTATAGAATTCAGTGGTAAAACGGAATTTGAGAAAAAGTGGTAAAAGGAAAATTGGCAAAAAAGAAGAAAGAAAATTCTGAAAAAGTAAAGAAGACGAACGAAAGGAATCTAACCCAAAAAGAAAGGAAGAACATTATTTTATTTTATGCACCACTATAAAAAAAAAACTAAAACTTCATCTCTGACACAAGTCACAAGACGCAAGGCTCCAACGACTCTCCAATTCAACTTGTCGTCTTCCTTTGTTAGAATCTCCCAAAAACCCTCCTCGCTTAAACCCTTATTACCTCCCTCCGCCTCTCTTTCTTCTCTAGCGGCAGCGGCAGCAGCAGCGATCGATGTCGAGTTTCGAGGATGGATTCCCGGCTGAAAAGCTCTTCGCTCAGGGTTACTCTTACACTTACGACGACGTCATCTTTCTTCCTCACTACATCGATTTCTCGACGGACGCCGTCTCTCTATCCACTCGCCTTAGCCGGCGCGTGCCGCTCTCGATACCTTGCGTTTCGTCTCCGATGGACACTGTGTCGGAATCTCACATGGCTGCCGCAATGGCCTCGCTTGGCGGGATTGGAATCGTGCACTATAACTGTGACATCTCCGCTCAGGCATCGATTATCCGCCAAGCCAAGTCGCTCCGACATCCGATTGCTTCCGACGCCGGCGTGAAATTGCCGGAGCATGAGATTAGTTCGTTGGATGCTTTCGGTCCTTCTTCCTTCGTTTTTGTCACGCAAACAGGTGAGAATCATATTCGTTTCTTCTAGGAATCTATCACTGTTCCAAGGATTTGACGGGAGCGGTGGCAAAAAAAAGAAGAAAAAAAGATGACTTCTGCTTGATGAGAGCTGTTCGTACTTAATTTATTAACTACAGGATCATTAGATCGAGTCTACTTCTTATTTAGCTAATGGATTTTAACAAGCGTGCTTGTTGATTGATTTAAGCAGGAACAATGACGACTCCGAAATTGCTAGGCTATGTCACGAAATCGCAGTGGACGAGAATGAATTACGAACAAAGGGAGATGAAGATTTACGATTACATGAAGAGCTGTGGTAGCAGCGACTATTGCGTACCATGGGACATTGATATTGAGAAGATCGAAGCTCTTCTAGAAGATAAGCAGAAGGGCTTTGTGGTTCTCGAAAGGGATGGTGAGACTGTGAACGTAGTGACAAAAGACGATATAGAGAGGGTAAAAGGATATCCCAAGTCAGGGCCAGGGACCGTAGGTCCAGACGGTGAGTGGATGGTTGGTGCAGCGATAGGGACGAGGGAATCTGACAAGGAGAGGCTGGAGCATTTGGTCAGTGCCGGGGTCAACGCCGTGGTGTTGGATAGTTCTCAAGGGAACTCTATCTACCAGCTCGAGATGATTAAGTATGTGAAGAAGACTTACCCTGAATTGGATGTGATTGGTGGAAACGTTGTGACGACCTACCAGGCGCAGAACTTGATTCAAGCAGGAGTTGATGGGTTAAGAGTCGGTATGGGATCTGGTTCGATATGTACCACACAAGAAGTCTGTGCGGTTGGTCGTGGACAGGTAAATTGTTTGGTTCTTCTAAAAGGTGTAAACTTTGTGAAGTATATAACTTAACAGATTCGGTCTTTTTGTGTGTGATTTGGACCTCTTAGGCTACTGCTGTGTACAAGGTTTGTTCAATCGCTGCTCAGAGCGGGATTCCGGTTATAGCGGATGGTGGTATCTCAAATTCAGGTCACATTGTAAAAGCTCTAGTCCTCGGAGCATCAACTGTTATGATGGGAAGCTTCTTAGCCGGAAGCACTGAGGCTCCCGGGGCTTACGAGTATAAGGTAT
>JAHZTW010000003.1:3891214-3915067 GCA_020283515.1 Alliaria petiolata | reverse complement strand
TTTTGTATCTATGTAGAGAAATGCAGAATCGGGTCGGGTCCTCAAAACGAGTGGTACTTCTTTAGCCACAAGGACAAGAAATATCCGACAGGGACCCGAACGAACCGGGCCACTGCAGCCGGGTTCTGGAAGGCTACTGGTAGAGACAAATCGATACATCTAAACAGCTCCAAGAAGATTGGACTTCGCAAGACTCTTGTCTTCTACACTGGTCGTGCTCCTCATGGCCAAAAAACCGAATGGCTCATGCACGAATATCGCCTCGACGATAACGAAAACGAAATCCAGGTACGATAATATTATATCAAACAAACTCTCTAATTGCGTGAAAACTAAAATCTGATTCAGAGATCATATTTGCATAACGTGGATTTATCATTTATGTGTAATTCGCAGGAAGATGGGTGGGTTGTATGCAGAGTGTTCAAGAAGAAGAACCATTTCAGAGGATTTCACCAAGAACAAGATCAAGATCATCATCACCATCACCAATACGTAAGCACCAACGACGATCATGATCACCATCATCATCATCACATTGATTCCAATTCAAACAACCATGCTTCTTTGATCCCACATCATCTGGATCATCATCATCATCACATCGGAAGACAGATTCACATGCCATTACAGGAGTTTGCAAACACTTTAAGCCACGGCTCAATGCATCTCCCTCAGCTCTTCAGCCCTGACTCAGCTGCAGCGGCGGCAGCGGCGGCAGCAGCAGCCCAACCCTTTGTGTCGTCGATCAACACAACGGACATTGAATGCTCACAGAATCTACTGAGGCTGACTTCTAATAACAATTATGGTGGAGACTGGTCGTTTCTGGACAAGCTTCTCACTACGTCCAACAACATGAATCAGCAACAGCAGCAGCAAGTGCAGAACCATCAAGCAAAATGTTTTGGTGACTCGAGTAACAACGGTAATAACGACCAGACTCATGATCTGGGTAACAACAATGGTGGCGCTTCTTCATCTCCAGTTAATCAAAGGTTCCCGTTTCACTACCTGGGAAACGATGCTAATCTTCTCAAGTTCCCAAAGTAGATCCATCAGATTTGATGGATCTCATGTTTTCGATTTTACTCTCTTCTTTAAGCTGTGGAACTTGACACAGCAACCAACTCACTGATCCAGAAATCTGTTTGCCTTTTATTTATAATTCTGTCTTTCATTAGCGATCTTCTGTTTCTGTCTCTCCGAGGATTAATATCGCGACATCACAAATGTACCCTCAAGGTTCAATGCTGGATTGTCTTCCTTCATTACTTCAATTCTTCTCACCCCAATTCATGCTTTCTTTCAAAGTAACTTAGCTGGATCGCAATCCAATTCCATGAGCAGTCATCATTAACTATCTAGACTTGCGGTTTTTCTTGTACTTCCGGACAGAGCGAGTGAGAAACGCCTTCACTAAGTCCATATCACGATTACGCAACTCAAGCGCTTCCTCTTCAGAGAGAAAGCCATATTTCTCTATTGACGTCCCATATAGATCCAATTTTCTCATCTCCCCTGCAATATGTGGGAGCTCAGTGGTGTTAGTGCATCCACGAAGATAAAGCAACTTCAGGTTTTTCAGGTTGCTCAACGTATGAGGGAAATTCTGGAGCCTCTGGCACTCTGACATGTCAAGAAAGACGAGATTCAGCTTATCACCTATCGATGACGGCACTTCTTCTATCCCTGTTCCATTCAAGGCCAGTGTTTCTATTCCATTTCCAAGCACTGGAAATACAGTGATATTGGGACAGTGAGCAAGCCACAGATGCCTTAGTGACTCCAAACTCCCAATGGTGTCTGGGAGATTCTTCAGTCTCTTGCACTGTGACAATCGCAGTTCTCTGAGCTTTGAGAGACGCTTGATCGATGTTGGCACTACTTCAATTGATGTCCAGCTCAATCCCAACTCTTCAATATTTTCAGAAACAAATGGAAAATCTTCTATACTTGTGCATTCATCCAGAGAAAGAATTTTGAGGGAATTCAAGTAGATGTTACATGGGAGATTCTTGAGTTTCGTGCAATTTCGCAAGGACAGCTTAACTAACTTATCGAGATGACCAAGAGAAGAAGGGAGCTCAACCAAGCTTTCGCATTCACAAAGGCATAAACTCTCAAGACTCCTTGCCTTAGAAAGGTCTGGAATTTCAATCAGGTTCCTGCATCTGTTAAGGTTCATGTGTTTTAGGCTTCGAAGGTCCTGCCATACAAAAGAAGCAAGACAATTATTACAAGCAGATGACCCGATGATTTCCTTTGGGAGAAAAACATAGACCCCCACGGAAGCATTAAAATAAATGAGAATAGGGCCAAAGTCAGTTCGTGTTAAAGATAACACCAGAAAAGAAAAAAAAACAAATTCAACAGTAACTTCATAGTGTTTATTAACTTCTGTATTAGTCGATTATTAGCAAAACACATAAAAGTAGTACCTGAGTTCCGCTCCATAAAGTTTCGACTGAACTATCAGGGAGATTGAGTTCAACTAGATAGTCAGTCTGGAATTGAGAAGGCAACGATTTTGGAGTGTAAGCCTCCCAGTGAAGATATCTCAGTGGAGGGAGGTAGTCAAGATCATTGACCATGCACACTTTGCTCCTCCCAAAAATGAAACTATTATGGATTTTAAGAAATTTGAGATTGAACATCCTCTTAAACGTTGCAGGGTTAATGCAAAGCTCTGTTTCTTCAGCCATGTTGAGCAATATACTTTCAACTGAGATGCCTTTAGTTCCCTGGCGTGACAATGTTAATAGGAAAAGTAAAACAGTGATCAGCATAAGCGTAATCTAGAAACTCAAGAATACGCAAATGCGCTCCGAAAGTACGAATATGGAATAAGAGTAAATAAATGTAGCTTTAAATTTTCTCGTCTTACCATATTTTCAGTGAACAAGCCTTTGACATCCAAAAAATTCCACAGCATTTTACGCTTCCATGGTTTTTCTTTTTTTCCTTCACAAATGATATCCTTGGCCATGTCTTGAAGTGAATCATGAACCCATAGCCTCGTATTTTTTGACATGCTGATCAGAGACTTCTCCATCAGAGTTACTAGCCTTGGTCCAGAAGAAAATACAAAGGGGTCTAGTACCTTTTCCGCTCGATCCATATATTCCCCATTGAAACAGCAAGCAACATAAAGAAAAACAATCTGGTCATGCTCGTCCAGTGCATCATAACTAACTTTTAACGCCAGTGAGACAGATTTATCAAGACTATGTTTCAGTATAAACAGCTTATCTTCCCAGAACTTTAATTTCCGGCGATATAGAGATGCACCAATGACTCGGAGCGCTAACGGAAGACCACCAAGTTGCTCGACAATATCTAAAGAGAGTTCTCTAAATTCTGCTTGTGGACGATTCAGTTTGAAGGCATGTTTACTAAAAAGCTGAAGTGCTTGGGTAGGCCTCAGAGGCTTCACTTCATAAATGTGTTCCACGTTATGCTCATCTAACACACGCTTGTCACGTGTAGTTATAATGATCCTGCTTCCTCGTCCAAACCAGTCGCAGTTTCCAGCCAATTCTTGAAGTTGTTGAATGTCATCAACATCATCGAGGACGAGAAGAACCTTCTTGCCACAAAGTCTTCGCTTCATTGCATAAGAAGTGATGCACTGTGCATTCAAGCGACTATTTGGGAGGAATTCAGACAAGACTTCCTTTCGCAAATGTGATTGACCATATTGTTTAAAATCTCCTTTCACGTTTTCTAGCAAGCAACGAGCGTCAAACTGACTCGAGAGGCCCTCAAAGACATACTTTGCGATGGTGGTTTTCCCTCTGCCACCCATACCCCAGACTCCTACCATTCGGACATCATCTCCGGAGTCGTTTGATAAAAGAGATTCTATGTTTTTCTTGTGAGAACTCATCCCGATCAATTCAGATGTGCCGTTTGATGACTGTGAGGATAATCTGTCAGAAAGATGTTGAACAATTTCATGTACAAGCTCCGAGTCCTCGTTCCTGCGTCAAGCAAAGCGCAACAACATATAAGAGAGAAATTGTAAAACAAACTTGTTTATCCTCAGCAGATTGATCAGCAGGGTAACGAAACTATACGAATTCAGCATTCGGATGAACAGAGAAAGAAAGACCTCGCTTGATGAAAAACAACGAACCTGCTTTTGGAATCCCAGCCAGACATATTTCCAACTGCAGCCAAAGCCCTTCTCCATCTACCCACCGTCTCCAGATCATACCTCTGCTCATGCTTCTCAAAAGCGTCCTCGCTTCGCCTCTTCAACTCTGACGGATCAATGCCATAGAAAATAAGGATCAATTCAAGGCGTTTCTTCTCAGCTAAGCCGACCATAAACGAGATCTCTTCCAAGCACCAGTGAGAGGTAGCGTAGTCCTTGGAAATCACAACGATGGCAAATCGTGACTGATCCATCGCTTTCTCAATCCCTCCCAGATGCAATTGCCTTTCTCCAGTTCTCTGTCGTCGTGGAAGGTTTTGATTCCTTCATTATTGAGAGCCTCGAAGAGATGGCTGACCAAACTTCTCCGAACATCTGTTCCTCTGAAGCTGAAGAAGACGTCGAACTTCCACGATGATCGAGACGGTGAATCCCCCACCTCCGCCGCCAAAGAAACTGAATCAGAAACAGGAGTGCGAAGCTGAGTTGAGCTAGGCGTCTCCGATTTCTTCAGAGACTGAAGGAGACGGCGTAATCCCACGAAGACGGCGAGGAAGACGAATGTAGTAGCTAAGTAGAGTAAGCTAATCGCCATGGAAGCGCAAAGAGTGGTCGTACTTGTAGAAATACACCTTTTTGGATTACGTCATCATTCTTTTTATTTATTTTCAATGTCTGGGCCTAATGGACTTATATACTTGAGAATTAGGGAGAACTAAACGACGCCGTTGTAGCAACGAATAGAGTAGTCGCGACTCGCCAGGGGCCAACACACACCTGAGCTTCTCAGAGATAAGTTTTCTTGACGGTGTGTATGTAATGTATAGTCTACGCTGTAAGCCCGTAACCGTATTTTGCTGGTCCAAACAGTTCACTTCGAAAAACATTTAAAAATCAAATCATTCGTTATGACTGACCGCTTGCCGACCAAATTACAATTTAATTGTATTAAAAAGTCATATAGACTTGTTCTAATTTCGAAAATAAACAATTTCAATATCTAAAAATACGGTACGCGGTGGACCGACCACAGTATTGTTTTTACTTTTTGCATATCGTGGGCCCAATCATTACCGCCCCATTGGCTTAGCGCTTTTGAAGTTGAAACCTCGGCCACAAACAAAGCCTGTAAGATAACTGTAAATATAAAGCCTCGGCCACAAACAAATACGTGATCACGAATATCTATATATATATTTTTTTTTGACAACGAATATCTATATATTTTTGTATATGCTGCCTACTTATATAATATTTTTTTTGCACAGTACAGTTTTTTTTTTATCTTGTCAACTATGAATGAACCATTTAAAAATATGTTTGACCAATATAATTCTTAGCGTTAGCTCAAAGCACCTCATGGCTCATGTACCCCTTTTAAGAAGTCGAAAAGCAAATGTTTCCAGAGAACCGTCTCAATTTTGTAAAACCATACTATTTTGTACAACTAGCGTCGACAATCTGATTCACAATTATGTTAAGAGAGATTAACTTCTTTTTAGAAGAACAAATTCATGATCAAAGTTATATAATATACTCAAAGAACTCTTTTTTAGTAGCCGCTGTTTTTCTTTTGTAACAGTTTCAAACACCTTTGTTAAATCCACCCACTATAAACAAAACGTTGTTACTTTACGTTTTTTTGGAAAGCAACACAAGGAATGTACTTTTGAATGAATTGAGAAAGGAGTTAAAAATATTCTTTTTTTTTTTTTTTTTCTACAAACTCCATAAACTAAAAGTATATATTCATGGAATTGCAGTCAACCCCTTATAATGATGATTTTGAAATTTTCCCCATTAGGATCTGGCGATTTGTGAGATTGATATTTAATGCAAACTATATAATAGGATCATAAGGTAGAGGCTCAATCACATACTTTTCACATGCCAATGGATCTTCGTTCACAAAGATAAGATTCTATCTTGACCGTCCAAGTCTTAGAGTACTACATTTTCTAAAGATAAACGATTGTTTTCGTTCCTTTGTGAACAGACTGCGTAACATGAGATTAAACAATGATCATCACATAACGAATCTAAGCACTCGGCGAAGGTCAACAATATGAACAAAAGAGTAATTTCTGAAACTTTTTAAGTGTACTTTAGAATATATCAAATCATTTTGACCAGATTTGGATTTTTACCTTTTTGAAATCCCAAAATATATTTATAGGCTTCACAATTTATTAAACATTTTTTTGTTCTTTAGCTAGCCGACAAATTGGTTTTTATTATTTTTATATCGTTATTTAAAGATTTTGCAATTCTTTTTAGCATGCTTGGGGAAAAGCCAGGAAAAACGAGAGATATTGAGGGAAAAAAAGTTTAGGGTTTTATTTTAATCTGTTCTTCCTTCGCTGTGTACTGATCGAACAGGAGCTAAGAGACGATATTTTCCAGTAAAGTTATTGTTTCTGGTTTGCTCAATCTTTCGCAAGCTTACTCGCGCCAGTGGTTAACATACGGGAAGATTTTGTATTGGTACTATTCCTTCTGGTTCGAGTCGTTGGAATATACTGAAGCATTATCTTCTTTTGTTTTTGATTTTAATTTTAAGCCATTTTGTAGCGTTGTGATATGGCGGAATCGTTGTATCGGCTGCTTTAGGTTTTGGGGTTTTTGTGTAGTTGATAGCTTTTAATCGAGTATTTGGTTTTGGTATATCTGATTAGGTGAAATGGTTTGGGTTAGTTTTAGAGTCTTTTGATTCGATACTTCACATTAATTTTCCTCCATCCGAAGAAATCATATGAATTCGTTGAGCGGAATCGCTGTTTTTCTTTCAAACCATGAGAATCACGAAATTTTCTAGTTTATAATTTCTGGAAGATTCGATGCCTGTTTGTCTGCATAATCTCTCGATCTTGTCATGGGACTAAAACCTATATCCTCATTTCTTTGATTGCAGCTTAATGCGTAACGGAATCGTCAGCATCTTGAGGGAGCACTGAGTCAAAATTTCTGTCTTAGTAGTTTAGTGGTGGTTCTGTGCTATTCAGTATGTCATACAGGTGTTTCAATTAGAGCAATTTGAAGTTTCGTGTTGTTGTGATGGACAAACCTAGACATCAACAGCATTTCCAGCACTCTATGGAACCTGGATACGGAAACGAGGCTGTTCCTCAACCATATATGGCTGATCAAGCAGGGAGCACCAGTGCTAATCTACGACCTCGAAATCCAAATGCTTCGGATGTTAAGCCAGTGCTTAACTACTCCATACAAACAGGGGAGGAGTTTGCTCTTGAGTTTATGCGTGATCGGGTAAATCCTCAGAGGTCTTCTAACCCCAATGCAGCTGGCGACAAGAATCATACCACAGGTTATATGGAGCTTAGAGGTTTGATAGGGATAAGTCACGCAGCATCCGACTGTGCTTCAGATGTCTCCAGGTTGAGCATTGGGGAAAATGGCATGAGGGACTATGAGAGAACAAACTCTTTGCTTCATGAGTTTGGCAATAAACTTGGTCATGTCCAGTCAGCACCACAAGCTTCAATTAGTAAAGATAACAGTCTAGGAAATTTACATGGATATGCATCTTCTTTAGCCTCAGGTAGTGTAACAGCAAAGGTGAAGATCCTCTGCAGCTTTGGTGGGAAAATACTCCCACGCCCAGGCGATTCAAAGCTTAGATATGTTGGAGGTGAGACACACATTATTTCCATAAGGAAAGACATTTCTTGGCAGGCGCTTAGGCAAAAAATCCTTGAGATCTATTACCAAACTCATGTGGTAAAGTATCAGCTTCCTGGTGAAGATCTTGATGCCTTGGTGTCTGTATCATGTGAAGAAGATCTCCAGAATATGTTTGAAGAGTATAATGAGATGGAAAACCGTGGGGGCCCTCAAAAGCTTAGGATGTTTCTCTTCTCTATCAGCGATCTGGATGATGCTCTTTTGGGAGTTAACAAAAATGACGGTGACCCTGAGTTCCAGTATGTTGTAGCAGTAAATGGCATGGACATCGGATCAGGACGGAACTCAACCCTTCATGGGTTGGATAGCTCTTCAGCAAACAACTTAGCTGAGCTTGATGTACGGAACACCGAGGGGATCAATAGCATTGCTGGAGATGTTGTTGGCGTTAGCGCACCGCAGTTGATGGCAGATGGCTTCCAACAATCCTCAGGTCAACAGTCCGAGTCTATTCCACCGAGCTCATTGCTTCATTATTCTCAATCCATTCCTCCCAATGCTGCATATCAGGTGCAGCAATCTGTTCTGCCAAGTTCTGGTCTTCATTATTCCCAGTCCATTCCCCAGAATTCCTCTCTCCAGTCTCCCCAATCTGTAACGCCAGACTCCTCTTTTCAGTATCCACAGTCCATCACACCGGGGTCTGCCAGCTCCTATGGATTATACCCGCAGTATTACGGGCACGTGATGCAACATGGAGAAAGAGAGCGGTTTCCTTTGTATGCTCACAATTCTAACTACTCTGGTATCGCGGAAACTACCAGTTCCATGCCGCCGCAAGGGCATGTCAATCAGCAAGGTGGCTGGGCTGAAGGGTATCCGTACCCTGGCACTACACCCCAAAGCACACAAGCCCTAGTAGAGGAGCAAAAAGTATCACCTGATACGAAGGTTCGTGAGCATGTTGAGCCTGAAAACCGTAAAAATTTGGCAAAGGATCACCAGAATCCTCCTCTATTAGATGATGCTGAAGTGAGGAATCACAATCAGGTTCGGGAGGTGTCAGCTGCAACAACTGCACCTAGCCAGGAGGCACATTTACTGCCCCCTAGAAGAGACGCACGGCAGAACGCTCCTGCAAAGCCTGCCACCTACCGTGATGCTGTTATTACTGGGCAGGTTCCTCTATCTGGTAATGAAGATCAGCTTTCAACTTTAAGTGGTACCTGTGGTCCTGTTCATAACGACTCTGAGTCAAATCTAATCGATCTTAACTATCCCGAGCCTGCGCAACCTCCACCGAGGGTATATCGTTCAGAGAGAATACCTCGTGAACAGTTAGAATTGCTAAATCGTTTGTCGAAATCTGATAACTCACTAGGTTCTCAGTTCCTAACGTCTCAGTCACAAACGAACACTGCACAGCAAGATCCAGCAAAAGAAGCTGTTGGAAAGTCACATGAAGATTCCCAAACTGTTAATGGTGATGCTACCCACCAAAAGCATAAAGATGTTGAGACAATCTTTGAAAAAGTAGGGGTATCAGATGATACGTTGGACTCCGAGCCCCTGCGTAAAATTGCAAATCCTGATGATGGAAACAAGAACAGAGTAGTCAATGGGGCAGATACTGTGATTGATGTTTCCAGCTCGAGCCATGTAAACACAGCCATGGGTCATGTTATCCCTGAAGAGCAAGCTTCTACTCGTGGTTCTGATTCGCTGCAGGGAGATATTCTGATCGATATCAATGACCGGTTTCCTCGTGACTTCCTTTCTGAAATATTCTCAAAGGCAATCTCAGAGAATACATCTGCTGTCCATCCATATCCTCACGATGGAGCTGCTGTTAGCATGAATGTGCAGAATCATGATCCTAAAAACTGGTCGTATTTTCAGCAGCTGGCTGAAGAACAGTTTAGCCAAAGAGATGTTGTGAGTATTGACCAAGCTGAGTCTCACTTTCCATCTGACGTTAAAGATGGTGGAGAGAGCTCCAGATTGCATCACGTCACACCATTGGGTAGAGACGGTATTTCAACAAACCTTGCGGATCCTCAGTTGACTTTAGGTCGAGATTATGGGGATGGTTTTTCTGAAAGGGACGGGGGTGGCACTAGCACTATTCTCCCTACTCTGGAGGATGAACAGATGAAGGTCACGGAGAGTGAAGAATTTGGTGCTATGGTGGAGAACCTGAGGACGCCAGATTCTGAACCAAAGGTATGAGTTAGTGGCAGTTTTTATTTTATAATCCCCAAAACCACAAGTTTTACTGACGAGGATGAAACTTCTAGGATGAAAAGGCAGAAACAAGGCATGCTGCGGTTCCTCCACTTGGCTCAGAGTTTGACTACAGTGGCTTGCAGGTATAAAGAGCTCTGAAAATTACACCTTATAAAACATTTACGATCTTTGCGTGGGAAATGGGCCCGTGTTAGTGGTTCTTTCAGATTCAGATTTGTTATTAGAATCAACATTACGTTCAACCCTTGACTGGTGTGCTTATATTTGGTTTCTTATTTTTGTTTGTGTATCTTGTTTCATTTCCTGTGGTGCTTCTGATAAAACAATTCCCTGCTTCTATCCCTCCTGTTTTTCTATGTTTTGTTTACATATTTAAACAATACACTCTTAAATATCACTAGATCATTAAGAATGAAGATCTTGAGGAGTTGAAGGAGCTTGGTTCTGGGACTTTTGGAACGGTGTATCATGGGAAATGGAGAGGATCAGATGTCGCTATCAAGAGGATAAAGAAGAGCTGCTTTGCTGGGCGGTCATCAGAGCAAGAGAGATTGGTATGTTATTTGCAGATTCATGTTTTATTCATTTTCCTTTTGGTCGTGCCTAAAATTCATTGCACATATGTTAATTTGTAACACTACTCTAGTTGATGTGTAACTGATTTTCTGCAGACTGGTGAATTCTGGGGGGAAGCTGAAATTCTTTCAAAGCTTCATCACCCGAATGTGGTAGCATTTTATGGTGTTGTTAAAGACGGGCCTGGGGGGACATTGGCGACTGTGACAGAGTACATGGTTGATGGTTCTCTGAGGCATGTTCTGGTCCGGAAGGACAGGTAAAGCTGCTATTAGGTTTCTGATATTAGTTTGATGGGTTCCAGTTCATTTAACTTATGAACTCTTCTCTTCTATTTACATGATCAGGCATCTAGATCGTCGTAAGAGACTAATCATAGCCATGGATGCTGCATTTGGAATGGAATATTTACATTCCAAAAATACTGTTCACTTCGATTTGAAATGTGACAATTTACTTGTGAACTTGAAAGATCCTTCTCGCCCAATCTGCAAGGTAACACGATTTGTTCGACCCTTCCGTAGAAAAATCCAGTTTAATATGATGTTCGAACAAATTTTATTAATATCCACATGCTAATCTACCTCAGGTTGGCGACTTTGGTTTGTCAAAAATCAAGAGAAATACATTGGTCTCTGGTGGCGTACGTGGAACCTTACCATGGATGGCACCAGAGCTTCTAAATGGGAGCAGCAGTAAAGTTTCAGAAAAGGTAAACATTCATGATATAATTCCCAGTGAATGATGAATCCTCTGCACGAGTTGCCTACCAAAATTTTTTTTTGAGATGGATCTTGTGTTTAGTTTCTTGAAAAGAAGATGTTATGTTACTGCATGACCTCATAGTATATACTGGCTGAGAATGGAAACAAACTATAGGACCTGTTACAGAGTTAACAAACCATATTCTAATTCTTTTCTTACAGGTTGATGTCTTCTCTTTTGGTATTGTTCTGTGGGAGATTCTTACCGGAGAGGAACCATATGCCAATATGCACTACGGGGCCATAATAGGTGCGTGCAAGTAACTCATGGTCTATAGGGTTTCTGCTTGTTCATTCTTTCATTCATGTTCAGAATATTGTTGTATGAAATTTAAGAGTGTGATGACTGGATTGTGAAAGTACAGGTGGGATAGTGAACAACACACTGAGGCCAACCATACCGGCCTTCTGTGACGATGAATGGAGAACACTAATGGAGGAATGTTGGGCGCCAAACCCAATCGCAAGACCATCTTTCACAGAGATTGCTGGCCGCTTACGAGTTATGTCATCTGCAGCGACTTCGACCCAATCCAAGCCACCAGCTCACAGGGCTTGCAAATGAGAACCTTTTTGTTTTTATTATGTGCAATGAAAAGTCGATTACAAAAAGCAAAGAGAATCCAATTCTTTGTAGTTTTCGGTTTCCACTTTAATAGTACTCGGTGTTTCTTACTTTTTCTCTCTTTTTTTTGTTTGTTTATTGTTGACAAAAACAAGAAAAAAAGTGAAATATATAATTAATTGGTCGAAAATCGTCTGTCTCTTGAGTACACAGATCAACCTTTTTCTTTAATCGTCTGAGTTGTTATTCAAAAGTTGGTAACCGAAACAATCCAATACAAAACAGAGAACAGCCTCTTAGAACATGAAATGCTTTTCTTATAATGGGAAAGTAAAGCTTTCCCAAAAAATTCTTTTTCTTATGGGATCAAACACGAGATAAATATTGCATGGTTTATGAAAAGAAAATTCCAGATTTCATTATTATTTAATTGTATTGATACAAGAGTGAGTTTATTTAAATATTCATGATCAAATTCTATGCGTTGCAAGCGATGCGACTTCGTCCTAATCCAAGCCACCAGCTCATAGGGCTTCCAAATGAAAAAAATTCTTTATATTATGTATAGTGACAGTGTCATATAAGTCTATTACAAAAACAAAAAGATAGTCCAATTCTTTTCTCTCATGTATTTGCTTTATTTATATTATATATAGTGATAAATCGATTACAAAATAAAAAAAGAGAGTCCAATTCTTTTGTCTCATGTATTTGTTGATCTCTCTTTTACAGCTTTGCATTTTGTTTTGTAAAGGTAGAAAAACAAAGCTGGAAACTTTCCAACCAATAATATAGTATCATCAATTACAAACAAACAGAGTACAAAATTTGCACAATGTATCATCCAGCCAAACAGAGTAAAAACATATTGTTTTTGATATTCTATGAAGTTTTTAACTTTCATTTAAAATTACTTGAAATAATGTGTATGTCACTTTTTAATACAAACAATAATAAAACAATATCTAATTAAAAACGAATAAAGTATGAACAACCACTTTTTCTCAAGTCGCATCTTCATCTTTCTCAACTCATAATTCCTCTGATCTAAATCCCCTAAGTAATTTTTTTAGTTTCAAATTTGCGTTAATTTTTTTTTGTATATCTCTCTGTTTAGTTTTCGAATCTTATTTGGAAAATTTTACTGTTTGGAGGAAAAATTGAAGATCGCTAATGATAAGGTCAGCGAAATGTTGAAGGAGAAGGAAAAATTCTAGAGTATGATTGAGACAAAGCTGAATGAAATTGTTTTGGTAGGTAATTATATATCATATGCACATTGGTTATTGCATTCTTGAAACTATCCGTGGTTGTTTTACTGTGTCCTAAGTTTTTTCAACAGCTGAGAAGAATACAAAGCTTTCTGAATCCAAATTCTTTACTATTTTGCAAGAAATAGACTTTTTTAAGCAGCAAGTACAATTGCTTCAGAACTCTTTTATCATATGATCTGCCACACAGAGAAAATAGAATAAGAATACCTCATCCAAAGACCAATATAGCATCCAAAAGAGAGTATTTTTGCAGCAACTCAACCAATAAAGAAACAGCGAATTTTGAAGAAAATTATCGACCGTTTTTTTCTTTTGAGTCTGGAGCGTGATGTCTAGTTTTAATAAATGCTGAGACAGCAGTGATCTCAGACTCACGGAAAAACACGGACAGTAATTTCTTCAAGTCTAACACATAAATGTAAATTTAAAACATAAATGTAATATATTAATAATAGAAATATCCTTTTATTAATATTATTTTTCTAAATTAATTTTATTAATATATTTTAATAATATAAAAGACGCGCAAAATTGATTTTTTTTTATTTTTTTCTAAATTAATATAAAATAAAATTATTAGGGTGAATTTAATATATAACCTATGATAACTCAATAATAAAGAATGGAAAGTGTAATAATGTAAAATTAGATCCAACACATTACACACGAAATTTGTGGTTTTTTGTCCTTACAAACTTTTCATACGGTTTGATGGATAACTATTCGAGTATCACACTAACTAATATAGTATCATGATAACTATTTGATTACTATGCTAACTAATATGACATTCATTTAGCATATTGTAAAAGATATCGAGTTAACGCAGTTATTATATAATACAAAAATGAAATTACATGTTAAATCTGATATCATATCACAAAATTATTGTATTAATCTTGTTATCGTGATAACCATCGTGCTAGTTTTATTATCATTTCATGAAAAATATGAGATATTGGTTAGTTAACTTTGTTAACTTTACAAGTTATACAAAATTATTTCGATAACTACTTATCTAACCATCAAGAATAATATTGTTAACGTAATATTGTTCAACAGTGTTACCGCCGCCGTCGTCGCTATCATCACCTCTATTTAAGCTGCCCGTCAGCATTACTGTCGCCGTCATCGTTATTATCACCGTCGTTATCATCACTGCTGTTATCATCGCTATTACCACTAACACATTTAATATTGTCAAATTTTATAAACAAATATTAAAAAGATAAAAATGTCTTTTTATTATGAATAGTGTGCGTAAGATTTATAACTTTTTGGTCGATTAATTGTTATTGAGGGTTAGATTTTGTAATTTCTCAAATTATTATTTTGTTTCTTGTTTTCCTTTTTCTCTTTATCTAATTAACAAAATTATAAGTGTCAAATCAACTCAAAATTACTAATTTTGACCCATTCAATTTTGTTATTATAATAAGATATGTAAGCCCCTTTTAGCCTTTCTCCGAAAATAATCAATCAAATAATTATCTTCTCCTTCAATCTCTTAAATCTCTGTTCATCTTCCATCATCGAATAATTGTACTTGGGGTTGATCCTTCGTCCTCCGTGGCTTCTAGTTAGGGGATTTTATCATCCTATCTTTTCCCGGAACAGTCTCGTAGATTAGGGAATAAGGGGGTTTGTTGCATTGTCGTCACTATGGGTTTGTCAAGGATTGATCCAGGTTGTCAGAGAATATGTGATTTGCCCGACGATTTGCTATTGCGGATCTTACTCCTCGTCCCGGCAAAAGATGCAGTGGCCACTGCGATCTTGTCTAAACGATGGCGTAACGTCTGGAAGATGCTGTATAAACTCGACTTCAAAGACGACCAAGGCAGCGAGAGCGTTGGGTGGTTTATTGACAAGTCACTGCNCATCCCTGAGCAGGACAAGTGCCTAGCGCCCAACGTGACGGCAAAGTAGATATAGATGGTGCAGAGGAATGCCAAAAGGATCATAGCGGTTAAAAGGAACCGATGCCTCTGGACAACAGTGTTACGGCACCCAAGTCCTCCCATTGCTTCTTCAGCGCAGGTGGCCTCCGTAATGGTGATGATACAATCCCATCAAGAACCATAGCTTCTTCTAACACCGACCAAACTAACCTGAAATTTTCGGTTTTCGGTTTTTTTTTTTTTTTTTTTTTTTTTTGTTTTTAACCCGAAATTATACCGAACCATACCAAACTAAACCGAATTATATCTAACTGAAGAACCGAACTATCCGAAACTACCCGAAATATCCGAATTTACCCGAATTTACCCGATTTTAACCGAATTTAAACAAAAATTTAAAAAGTTCGGTTAGTTTCGATTTTGAAATTTAAGAACTGAATTACCCGTGAACCGAACTAACCGAACTAACCGAACCGATTTATATTTCGGTTAGTTTCGGCCAAAATTTCAAAATACGAACTACCCGAAGAACCGAACCGAATGGAGCCGAATTACCCGAAGTCGCAGGTCTACTTAAAAGTATGAAATGCAATGCTTGTTGACCCATAAAAATGCTTTCTCCACAATTAATGAATTAGATCTTTAATGATAAAAGTAAGAAAGCAAGCGATTTAAAATCATTCAGGCAAAGCGATTTAAAATCATCGAGGCAAAGCATTTAAAATCATCCAGGCAAAGCATTTAAAACCATCCAAAGTAAGACAGCGATTATTAACATCATAGCGAGAGAGAGATAGAAGGTATCTAGATCAAACCGGTCTTCCTGAACATGGTGTTAGTGGCGTGTTCGGATTCCGTCGGCTTGTTCTCCTTCTTCTCAGGTTTCTTCTCAGGTTTCACCAATGGACGACGGAGCTTTCTGAACCTATCACGATGGATCTTCTCGTCACGTTTCATGCGGTGATACTCGGATTTAACACGAAGACCAAGGTATGTCATGTCTTTCCCATCTATTTCCTATCTATATGAAGTTTTTATTCATCTCTTTTCCCATGTATTTCAGTCGCCATGGATGATTCAGAGGAAGTTCATCCCGTCACGTTTCATGCGGTGAAACGTGACGGGATGAACCTCCTCTGAATCATCCATGGCGACTGAAATACATGGGAAAGGAGATGAATAAATCCCCAGAAAATAAAAAACAAAAATGATTCACACAGATCAATTCACAGATAAAGGCAAACATACTTTTGTGTGCAAAATTTGTTCAGGAGATGTCGCATAAATGAATTTAAAAGATGAGGCAAACAACATTCATGAACATAAAATTTTGATTAATAATCTCAATTATCAAAAAAAAAAAAAGTTAATAGCATATTCGATTATCTAGGTGAAAATGATACATGTTCAGAAGTTCAGAGTTTATAAAAAATATGGCTAACATCTTTAATGTCGATGATGAAGTTGAAGATGATAATATTAGCCATAGTTGAAAATGGCTATTGTCCTTAATGTTGATGATGAAGTTGAAGATGATAATATTAGCCATAGTTAAGGACGTTAGCCATAGTTGAAGATGGCTATCGTTCTTAATGTTGATGATGAAGTTAAAGATGATAATAGATGTCAATAGCATATTCGAATATCCAGGTGAAAGTGATACATGTTCAGAAGTTCAAAGTTTATAAAAAAAATATGGATAACGTCCTTAATGTCGATGATGAAGATGAAAATGATAATATAGAACATTTGATAGTAGTTACGCGCCATAAATCACTTATAGCTTATAAATTTTTTCATAATTTTTGGATGCAAATCAAGAAAACAACACCAAAATTATTGATGCAATAAGAAAGATTAGAGATGAACTCGAGCGAGAATTCAATTTTTAGAACACAATAATAGAGTTATATTTTACTATATATAAGCTTGTATTTATAATTATTAATTTATCTTATTATTGAGATCATATATTTACATAAGAATTTCAAAAAAATATTATTTTATCATCTTATCAAATTTTGCTTTTATATTAATCCGATTCAGAACCGACAAAATTTATTAATTTATAATGATTATTAATTTATCATTAATTAATTTATAAATGTTATTATAAATTTATAACGTAGTTGTAATTAATGCGCATGGTTTTACTGGGCTGAAGACCAACTGGGCTGAAGCCCACTAACTGGTGTTTTATCGAATTATTTTTATCAGTCAAACTTTTCGGTGATTTGCGTTTGGTATGTGACTCAGTCACTCAATTTCCTTCTCGACCGTTGACATTTATTTTGTTGTGATCTTATTGTGTATTACCCTTTGCTTGCTTCCATAGAACTTCTTTCATTCAACGAGGCGTCTCAATAATTGCTAACTTTCATACAAAAATCCATTAGGAAAAAAAAAAAACTGAGAACCAAAAACATAGTAGAAGAAAAACAATGAACAGGAAGGAGAGGCTTTTCTTTTGTATAACTCTGTTCATCGATGGCCCTTTCCCTTTGATAACAGCAACTCAAAATCTCAACTCTTCTTCTTCTTCAAGTTCTTGTAATCGAATATGCGGAGGAGTCTCGATTCCTTTCCCTTTCGGAATCGGACAGCATGACTGTTATCTCAACGGCTGGTACGAGGTTGTCTGTAACACCACCACCTCCGGCTCCGGTAAATCTCTAGTTCCTTACCTCTCTAAGATCAACAGAGAGTTAGTGAGCATCACTCTTCGAAATAGCCTCGAAGTCGTCACATCAAATCTCCTGTGACTTCCTCCGGCTGTTCTCAACGATCCGAAAAGCCTCTTCCTTTAAACCTCACCGGTCAAGGAAGCCCCTTTTTCATCACCGATTCGATCCAGAGTACTTTCAACTAGCCAGTTTACGGATACTTGGATCCAGAGTACTTTCAAACTAGCCAGTTTACGGATAAAAGTGATGTTTACAGTTTTGGGGTTGTCTTGGTTGAGCTTATAACCGGAGAAAAACCGTTTTCTGTAATGCGGTCTGAAGAAAACAGAGGGCTTGCATCTCATTTCATCGAGGCCATGAAACAGAACANCTCATCCCGATCAATTCAGATGTGCCGTTTGATGACTGTGAGGATAATCTGTCAGAAAGATGTTGAACAATTTCATGTACAAGCTCCGAGTCCTCGTTCCTGCGTCAAGCAAAGCGCAACAACATATAAGAGAGAAATTGTAAAACAAACTTGTTTATCCTCAGCAGATTGATCAGCAGGGTAACGAAACTATACGAATTCAGCATTCGGATGAACAGAGAAAGAAAGACCTCGCTTGATGAAAAACAACGAACCTGCTTTTGGAATCCCAGCCAGACATATTTCCAACTGCAGCCAAAGCCCTTCTCCATCTACCCACCGTCTCCAGATCATACCTCTGCTCATGCTTCTCAAAAGCGTCCTCGCTTCGCCTCTTCAACTCTGACGGATCAATGCCATAGAAAATAAGGATCAATTCAAGGCGTTTCTTCTCAGCTAAGCCGACCATAAACGAGATCTCTTCCAAGCACCAGTGAGAGGTAGCGTAGTCCTTGGAAATCACAACGATGGCAAATCGTGACTGATCCATCGCTTTCTCAATCCCTCCCAGATGCAATTGCCTTTCTCCAGTTCTCTGTCGTCGTGGAAGGTTTTGATTCCTTCATTATTGAGAGCCTCGAAGAGATGGCTGACCAAACTTCTCCGAACATCTGTTCCTCTGAAGCTGAAGAAGACGTCGAACTTCCACGATGATCGAGACGGTGAATCCCCCACCTCCGCCGCCAAAGAAACTGAATCAGAAACAGGAGTGCGAAGCTGAGTTGAGCTAGGCGTCTCCGATTTCTTCAGAGACTGAAGGAGACGGCGTAATCCCACGAAGACGGCGAGGAAGACGAATGTAGTAGCTAAGTAGAGTAAGCTAATCGCCATGGAAGCGCAAAGAGTGGTCGTACTTGTAGAAATACACCTTTTTGGATTACGTCATCATTCTTTTTATTTATTTTCAATGTCTGGGCCTAATGGACTTATATACTTGAGAATTAGGGAGAACTAAACGACGCCGTTGTAGCAACGAATAGAGTAGTCGCGACTCGCCAGGGGCCAACACACACCTGAGCTTCTCAGAGATAAGTTTTCTTGACGGTGTGTATGTAATGTATAGTCTACGCTGTAAGCCCGTAACCGTATTTTGCTGGTCCAAACAGTTCACTTCGAAAAACATTTAAAAATCAAATCATTCGTTATGACTGACCGCTTGCCGACCAAATTACAATTTAATTGTATTAAAAAGTCATATAGACTTGTTCTAATTTCGAAAATAAACAATTTCAATATCTAAAAATACGGTACGCGGTGGACCGACCACAGTATTGTTTTTACTTTTTGCATATCGTGGGCCCAATCATTACCGCCCCATTGGCTTAGCGCTTTTGAAGTTGAAACCTCGGCCACAAACAAAGCCTGTAAGATAACTGTAAATATAAAGCCTCGGCCACAAACAAATACGTGATCACGAATATCTATATATATATTTTTTTTTGACAACGAATATCTATATATTTTTGTATATGCTGCCTACTTATATAATATTTTTTTTGCACAGTACAGTTTTTTTTTTATCTTGTCAACTATGAATGAACCATTTAAAAATATGTTTGACCAATATAATTCTTAGCGTTAGCTCAAAGCACCTCATGGCTCATGTACCCCTTTTAAGAAGTCGAAAAGCAAATGTTTCCAGAGAACCGTCTCAATTTTGTAAAACCATACTATTTTGTACAACTAGCGTCGACAATCTGATTCACNAAAACCGATTTGAGAGCGGCGGAGTAAAGCGGGAACGTCGAACTGGTTCCCGCCGACACCTGAACCCATGCGGCAGCCGCTAATCCCACCCACGGTGGTCGGCTTCCCGATTTTTCAACCAGCTTCGGCATCTCCGATCTATCACACACACACACACTCTCTCTCTCTCTCTTCTTCTTCTCCCCTGGGGATTGAGAACAGTTGCTTTAATTGTTGGGATGGTGTGTCTCTCTATATATAAAGTGGATTACACAATTCTAATCTTCATAAATGAGTAATCTTATTAAAGTTAAACATTTTTAATGCATGCGTTATAAACTTTTATTTTTGACAAAAGTCGAGAAAAAGCGTGATTCGTGAGAGGGTTTTACATTACTTTTGAAACTAATCATCATTTTAATAAACCTACAGTATTTGTAACTTTACTCCTATATTTTTTTTTTTTTTGTAACATACTCCTATTATTTGTTCCTACTATACTGTATTTTTGTTTTCAAATCAAAAATTTAAATCTACAGTTATAATTTAGTAGTTTGAGGCCTTGAGCACTAACCAGTCGAAAACTTATTTATATGCATATAGAGAGATTGGTACTTAAAAACATAGGCTGTTTTGCTAATTTGAATTCTATTTTATTCCTGATACAGAATAATTTTTTGTCATGCGAAGATTTTTGTGTTGAAACACGTGAGGTCATTTGACTATGAAATCGTCCCGCGTGGACCGCCCGATGCATGACTTTGGTGGCATTGTTCTTAACGATCATCCCATTTCTCGATTACTTTAATAATAATCTTCTACAATTTCTATATTTTAATATACATATAAAAATAATAAAAAGAAACAAAACAATGCATCGAGTCAAAAACCGACAAATAAAAGAGGACCGGTGCATACAACCCAAAAAAATACATAATAAATTGGATACGCAAATAGCTCTCTCTCTTCCTATCGCATACATTGGTTTTGAAAGGCATTTTCGTCCAGAAAATATAGAGTTTGGTTACTCACATTAGTTTTCGAAACCATATATATGGATGGGCTTATAAGACACGAAGAAAAATAATATTTTGAAATTTAAAACGACAGAGACACAAATAGCACCGGCCTCGAGCTCGAGGCACAAATAGCAACAAGACACGTAGTAATTTCACATTCGGTATCACTCTAAGGTGTCGTGACTTTTTACTCGTAGTTACTAATTACATTTAATTTCGGTCCCATGCCACGGCGTTACGCTCTCAAAATCATTAAATGTCTTGCTTTTATTGAAGAAACCTACTTCATTTCGACCACGGATTATGTTCAACATTTGTTTCTCGCCTTATAGATAAAATTAATATACAGAGAATTTAGAAGAGAAAAATAAAACACAAGTTTTACTCCATCTAGAATTTATAAACTATAGTGAAGTTATGATCCTAAATTTGTTACTATTGATTAATATATGTTCTCACCTTCTACAAGAAAATTAACCAACTAATTAGTAACATATAAGAAATTAACACGAATTTTGTCTATATGATTTTTTTTTTTGAATCTTATTTTTAAAAGAGCATATAATTAACGTTTCGAAAGAAAAAAAAACCTCAACTTTAAAACAAAAACTGTAATAATATGGGCTCACCCGTTCAATGAGCGGGCTGACTGCGATAATTAAAACCTATTCATCTGGACCATAGACTTCTTAGAATGAGACCGGTGACGTCTTTCTCTGACGAAAATCAACCAAAAGATGAGTGAGAACATGACTGCACCAGAGAGTGACGCGAGGCCTGCGTAGATCCACTGGCTGGTGATGCTGAGTCCAGGGCAGTTCTTGGTGGTTATGTCTCTGAAGGTGTCTCGGACGAAAGTGCAATCAGCAATACTAGCCAAGAACGGACCGTAATGGTCCAACGTGAAACCGACGTTAATCGCACCCATCATCTGGTCGTATGAGGCTGGTGTTAATCTGCCCTGCGTTATGCAGATCCCTTCGGCATTCACTTGGCACACATAGCCTTTGTAGATCTATGTACCAAAACACGTTAACATTTTAATATATATGCCTGATGAGAGAATGTTTTAGTTTGTGCCATCATATATCACATCAATGTATTATATATAGGTCTAATTAAGCCATAAAAAAAAAAAAGAGAGGAGAAAGCTAAAATTTAACGATGGGTGATGGGGAAATGCATGTTAATTCAATGTAAGAGAATGTTAATACTGGATTATCTCCAAAACAAATGCTAATATATGAATGCAAAATTGTTATAAATATTGTGTATCTATTTTTTTGATGCTATTCACATTTGATAATATTATTATTCCATTATTCATCTATCTGGTTTTCGAGTCTAAAGAAACTGATCAAGCTACGTGTGTGCTAAAAACATAGCTAATTGAAAACAAAACATCATTTTCTTGTATTTTTTATAGCTAATATGTTTCATTATTCACTACAGTTTATTTTCATCTAATATTTTTGTTTTCTTTATCAATGCATGGATATATTGTAAACATACCGATACTTGAAGATATACTTTATTGTTACTCTTATAATCCTACTACTCATATGACATCAAACATCACTTACCAAGTTACCATTAACCTAAAAAAACAAAAAAGAGTTGGTTATATGTATGTACCTGAGAAGCATTGGCGAGGAGAATTTCGTCAGGAGCACAAGGTCGAGGATTGTGATTTTTGTCGAGCGGGTTACAGAGAAGAGGAACGAGCGGACCGGACTGGTTATGGTAGAAAGGAACATTAGGCGGGAACTCATGGTTACTGATATTGACAGTGTACGCGTTGGTCATGTCAACGGCCGTAGAAGTCATGGTCTTGGTTATATCCAATGTATCTCCAATGGTTTTAGGGTCTAAACATGGAAGAAGCTCGCTCAACGCTGACTCTGCCGCTGGATCATGCACCCATTGGTCCATAGCCATACACGTGTCCGCTACCACACTGTTTTAAGAAACATATCATTAGTTTGATAGAAAACAGTAAAACTTTGAAATATTGAATTAAATCATCAGGTGATGATGAACAATGTCATTACTTGTGGAAGACAAGGAACACTGCGCTGAGGAGGATCGTTGCTGTGACGAGAATCCAACCCAGAATCACTAAGCTGATGATCAAACATTAATTATAACCATTGAATTTGGATATGATGTAATATATATACTAGCTAATATATCGACTGTATAGAAAGTCTTATGAGGAAGTAGAGTAACTCACAGGTAGACAAGAACTCGCAGTCCGCAGAAGGAAAACACTGTTCAGAATCACAAATATGTTAAACAAACAAAAGCAGTTGAGAAACCTTTGGTCAAAACAAAAGCAGTTGAAACAGATGGCATCAAAAATGTTTCAGTTTTGGGACTTACAGAGGCCGAGGAATGCGACTGCGAGCATAACACCAGCGACCACATTTAACACATATCTCCTGAAGAACAATTTAAAACGATTTGAGAGAGTTCGTAATATATAATCTTATCAAACAGAGCGTTTATGTAACTTGTGACGCAAGGTATCTGTCTAATTAAAACTTACACAGGGTTTAACGTTCCGGTGAGATAACGAATTGTCTGATTAGCGACACGGTCAGGGTAAGTGATGTTAGACATCTTGATCATGTTGTTGAAATGATCGATGTTACCTCTAAACTCAGGAGGAAACAGGTTATGTCCATCGAGCTGAATGTCTTTAGCAGATTGAATCGAGTCCCACAAGCTCGTTAGCTTTCCCAAAACACCAGTGGCTTGTCTCACAATGTACATAAACGTCTTCTCCACGCTACCGTAGAACTCGTTTTGCCCAGTGTAGAGCATCGCAGACCCAATCCTGGAAAAAAACACGACATCGTTTAGAATTTATTATTCAAGATAATCGAGGAGAATAATAATAATTATTTTTTTGTTAAAAAAAAAAA
>JAHZTW010000003.1:3706611-3849833 GCA_020283515.1 Alliaria petiolata | reverse complement strand
ACTCAAGGCTGCGTTTTGAAACGCTGATTTGCCTGGAAAATGCGCAAGTTGCAGAGTCGTAGTGGAGCTGTCGCCGGGAGAAATCAGGATGCTTCGGGGCAGAAGCTCGTGGGTCGGATTCTCGAGCCGGTTGAAACACTACAGGATCCGACGTCTCTGCACTAAAGGAGAGAATGGTGGGAACAAGCTCGAGAAGACGGAATCTAGTGTTGCTCCGTACAGCGAGACTGAATCCAGTGTTGTTTCTCGCTACGATGAGACGTACAAGAAACTCGATAAGCTTGATTTCGTGACCGCTGCGAAGATCTTGTTCACTGAACCACCGAAGAAGAATAAATTTGGGTAATTTCTACCTGGAGATTTTAGTTTTTTAAGGGTGATTGCTCTTGAATTAGTTGGAGATTCGCCGATCATGTGCTTTGGTTCAGTTTCTGCGACATCAAATGTTATTACTGTTTCCCCTTTTTTAATCTGCACATATGGGTTTCAACTATGAACCAAATTCTGTAATTCGGAAATGTAGGTTTGTTTCATGCTTCAGTAAACCCTAAATCATGGAAAGACCCTACTTTTTCCACTTTCTAGATAGTTTACGATCTCTTGACGCAGGAATAGAATCCATTTAAATTAGAGGTAAGGAGATTTTGAGAGGTTAAAATCTTGGCAACAGTAATGTGACATAAGCTCAGAAATTTAGAACGTTGGAATTTTAGTTTCTTTAGGTTGAAACAAGTGGAGAGATCACTGAACATCGTTTTAAACTGTTGCTGCTGTTATCTAGTGGTGACGTTCTGAAACTCTCTTAAAGTATGCCCTCATATGGGTTTTATTTTGTGTTAGGTTTGACTGGCATGTGGTGCAATTCATTATCGTCTGCTTGCCGTCTGTAGGTACTTTGGTTCACCCCTTCAAAATTCCTCTCCTAAGTGTTCTGTTCGATGTTTCTGTCAAATATCTCAACGTTACTTGTTTGAATGGCTATACTGTTTCTCTTGTAACAGCTGTGTATCTGGTTGCTCAATATGCTCGCCGTAAAATGAAGATCATGGACGCAGTGAGTTACCGTTCTTGTTCATTATCAGACTGATATGAGTTTCTCAACAGATTTGAGTCATGACTTAATGTCTTTCATTCTGGTCAATGCTGCTTATATCTTCTGAGCATATATGCCTCATGACATTGGATATATTCTCTCAGGAACTTGGAGAGAAGAAAAGGAAAGAAGAAGAAAAGAAAGAGAAAGAAGAAGCTGAAAAGCAGGCGTTAGAAGAAGCAGCAGCAACCAAGTCTCAGCAAGAGTTATTGGAGATGAAAAAGAGACTGGGACAAATCGAAGAGACAATCAAAGAGATTGTTTTGGAAACAAAGAAACCTTCGGGGAATGCTCCAACCAAAACCCAAGAAGATCAATCTACTAAACTCCCACCAAAAGAAGAATCGAAACCGATAAAAGAACACAAGGGCAATGTACAGAAACCGGGTGAGAGTCGAACAAATGTGGATTCGCATAGACCTCATCGAGATGATTAGAAAGGAAACGTAGGTGGTAGATGAAGAAGGATGTACTCTTCTGCTGTTAATTTTGCTTTTGAAAACAATGCGGTAGCTGATACAATTCTCTCATTTTGATTTCATTTATTGACTTCAGTGAAATTAAAAACTCAAATCCAATCATTATACATTTCTCTACGACAGAACAAAACAACACAACACCTTAAGCTGATTGAAAATGGTTCAGTATGCTACTTTGTAGTCCAAACATAGACCTGTCCTCCAGCCGTGGATCCTGCAAGCATCCCAACATTAAGAGGATGGCAATGGAGTCTGCATGGAATAGCTCTCAAAAGAGGATCACGCAGTTCCTTCACCGTTCGCTTTAGTTTCGGAGAGATCACATCGATTCCTTTTGAACGATTGGCGACAAAGATGTATGAATCATCCCATCCCCATACTCCCCTGCAATCATAAACAGATGAAAATAATGCCTACTTTTCATTTCTCATAAAAACTGGAAAATGAGTGTTTCGATGGTCATGGGAATAATGCTGGAACATACCTGAAAGTGGAGATCCACCTGTTGGTGGCATTGTCGTGATATATCATGGAAGTATCCTCAAAATTGGCGCCGCTTAGGATACCAAGATAGTTGTCAACGCTACAAGGGAAACAAAGCAAGAGTTTAACAAACACCAGATATGGAGAGATGGAACATAAAACAGCCACTAGCATTCTACATTTTACAGATGAAGAAAAGAAGCATCCGAGAGAGCTATATAGCAAATCAGTTTCACTCTACACAAGTTTATCCTAGTCTAAGTTGGTAAACTTTAAGAGATTGGAGTAGTAGTAACATATGCTCTCTCGAAACCATCAAGGCATCAAGGATATCTTGATGGGTAAAGTGATTTGCATACTAAGTGCTTCAAGGCAATGTTTTTTGTTTTCAAGTATGTGCAACTTTTATACTAAAACGCAGAGTTAATGAATGTCAACAAATGTGAAGCATATACTGTATAAATGTTTCAAACAAAACATACAACATCTCATGTGAGATCTTAGACCAAGGAGACTAGTAAAACCGATATTTTTAGTTGATAAATTAAATGTATTGAACACGGTGAGGAGAAAAACGGCAAGATACCTTGTAGTTGCAAGTGAAAGGCCAGAAGGTGAGAAATAAGCAGAGTGCACAGCCCTAGCATGATTTACAGTCCGTAATGCTTTTGGTTTTTTAGCTCCCATGCTTCTCAAGTCCCAAAGGCAAGCAGACCCATCTGTGGAACTTGTAGCCATGACATGGGGATTTTGCGGGTTGAAGTCTATAGAGTTAATCCTGTGTTCATGTAAATCCCACTGGAAAATTGACTTTCCTGCTCGGAGGTCCCATATATTCAACATTCCATATCCCTCGCAAAAGTATAAGCTTTGCTCATCATTTGGCCTCTGCGAGAGAGAAAATATAGGTTCATCGCTTGAATGAATCAGATCAAAAACCGACTTTTCAACATCCATCGACCGGATAAGACCATCATAGCTGCTGCTAATGACCTGCCATGAATACACCAACGAAAAAGAGCTTAACGAAACTAATAACTAACTAAAAAAAAAAAAAGACACTATTCTCCTACCAAAGTTTCAAGACAAACACTCCTTTAAATGAAACTTACCCTTGAGAAAGAGTTTTGCTGAAATACAAGAGATGAAACTGGCGCACTGTGAGGATGGAATAGATATATCCCATCATTTTCCTCATCCTTGCAATCCAAATTCCAAAACCCAACATTCCCAACTTTGTCCCCTGCAGCAATCAGCTTAACATTCTCGCAAGGTAAGAACTTTACAACCAAAATCCTCCCAGGCACAACACGTGCAACGTTATGCGGTTCTAAACTCAAAGGCCCCGTATCAAAACCACCCTCAAACTCAATTTTCTCAGGCTTAACCGGAAGATCAAAATCAAAATCAAAAGCCTCCTTCTTCACATAATCATCACTAGGGCAATCTGGCTCTTCCTTTTTGACAACAGCATTAGATAAGCGAGCAGAACTCCTAGTGCTCACCATAGGAGACTCACTCTCATCCTTAACCGATCCAGTTTCTCCTTTAACCAATTTTCCTCCACAGGACCCTTTCGCAAAAACTTCCTTCTTCACAGAATCATCACTAGATGAAACTGGTTCTTCCTTTTTGACAATAACATTAGACAGGCGAGAAGAACTCCTAGTGCTACAATGTCTAGGAACAATAGGAGAATCATCATAATCATCCTTACAGACCTTAACCGATCCGAATTCTCCATAAACCATAGACTTTCTCGCAAAACCCAAAAAAGTATCAACGAATTTCTTAAGAAAACCCTCTCCGTCATAAGCCGCATCGAAGGGCAGAGGCCCCAATACACGAGCCGATAATTTCTGGGAAGGCGAAGCGTTCTGGGGAGGAGGAGCAACACGTTTGGAATAATCTGAAAAATCATCGGGTAGGCCACCGGAATCTGGATTCAAGCCTCTGGTGCGTAGAGACTTGCGTATAACAATGGGCGATTCAGGTTTGCTCTGCTTCTTCTTCTTAAACGATTTAGACTCGTCTCGAGGGCATTTGGTTGCGGCGGAGAGAAGAGAAGCTTTGGCACGGACATTGAGAGCCGCCATCATCTCATCGTTCCGTCTGATGTTCTCCAGTCTTTTGCGCTCGTACTCCGTCGCCATTGAAGCGTGAAAGAGTGTGTGTGTGAGAGAGAGAGAGAGAGAGAATGTTCTCTGTGCTCTAAAACTGTATGACCTAGAAAAGATCACAACATCATCTAATTGGTCAGGGATGGGCGGGAGAATCACAGTTCCCGCCAATTAATAAATCCTTTTTATTATTTTTCTTTTTTTGGTTAATTACAAAAGACCATCTTTTTATTTGAACCATTTACAAATGAGATTTTTTTCCTGTCCATTTACAAATGAGATAATTAAATTCTCAGTTGACGGTGTAGATGAGCTTACATCAAAACCAGAAACGCACGATTAGCCGTACGATGGAACTACTTAAACCCTAGGGGAAAAACCTCAATCGTCGCCACTACTAGTCTCGTGCTCTGTGCTTCATCTCTGTCAATGGCTCGGCTCGTCAGATGTCTGAGAAAAACAGTCTTCTCTAATTCGTCCCCTTCGATTGCGTACCGGAACCCTAAAATTGGTCTCCCCTCGAGCCAAAACCCTAAATTTGTAATCAGCCGCAGATGTCTAAGCTCGGGGAGTTACGTCTCAGAGATGCAGAAATCAGCTTTCCAGGGAAACATTTGCCGACTAATCCGTAATGAGATTGACTACGAACTCGACCACTCGCCTCCTCTTCAGGTATTCTATGAATCATTTCCCCCTTTTTTTGGGTATTTGTCAGTGACAAAAAGCTAGATACTTTAAAGCCTTCTGGGAATCTGATTTTGGAATAGTCTTACACAGGAATTGAGTTTTTAAGCCTGTGAATCATATAAATGTCGATCTGCGAAACTTAGGTTGATACAGTTTGTAAACTATTGGATGAGTAATGATCAAAATGTTTACATCTCTCAACTGACCTCTCTAGTAAGCCTTATAAACCCTTACGTTAGCTAATGACGAAAGAGGAACTTTCTGGTTTATTATCTTATTGAATTCCTATGCCTGTACATGAAATTTGGCTCTCACTTTCTGATATTTATGGCGTCTACTTTGGCTAATTTTGAGCACTTGGACTGTTGTACATATTCGCAGCCTCCTAGCAGTTTTGGTCCATTCACTTTGGATGAACGGCCTGGAGAGCAGTGGATTAGCTTGAAAACGAAATTTGGGGAGAAAGAGGACATCAAAATCGAAGCAACCATGTTTGATAGATCAGTTCCGACGTCAAAATCTACCAGCACTGAACCTGAATTTGTTCTTCACATCACTTTCATTGTCAACATCTCTAAGGGTGGTGCCGGAGAAACCTTAGAGATCATGTGCTCTGCTTGGCCAGATAACATTGAGATATCGAAGCTCTGCATTCGTAAAGGCAACAAGACTTCACCGTCTTCCTACGGTGGACCAGAGTTTGAGTTCGGTGACTTGATTCTTTTCTTGAACATAAAATAAAATTGCGACATAGGATTACTATGAAAAATGTCAAGTTATTGTGTTTGCCTTTTGTTATTACAGGGAATTGGATGATGAACTTCAAGAGGCTCTTTATCATTTTTTAGACGAAAGGGGTATAAACGACGAGCTTGCTGTTTTCTTGCATCGTTATATGAAGAACAAAGGTAAATGCGAGTACGTTAGATGCTGTCTCTTATACACATCTAGATGTGTATAAGAGACAGGATCAGTTCCGACGTCAAAATCTACCAGCACTGAACCTGAATTTGTTCTTCACATCACTTTCATTGTCAACATCTCTAAGGGTGGTGCCGGAGAAACCTTAGAGATCATGTGCTCTGCTTGGCCAGATAACATTGAGATATCGAAGCTCTGCATTCGTAAAGGCAACAAGACTTCACCGTCTTCCTACGGTGGACCAGAGTTTGAGTTCGGTGACTTGATTCTTTTCTTGAACATAAAATAAAATTGAGAAATAGGATTACTATGAAAAATGTAAAGTTATTGTGTTTGCCTTTTGTTATTACAGGGAAATGGATGATGAACTTCAAGAGGCTCTTTATCATTTTTTAGACGAAAGGGGTATAAACGACGAGCTTGCTGTTTTCTTGCATCGTTATATGAAGAACAAAGGTAAATGCGAGTACGTTAGATGGATGGAGAGCGTCAAGTATTATGTGGAGCAGAAATAGACATCAGCATGCAGTAAAAATCTTCTGCTTTCCAAAGTTTGGTTTGGATATGCTTAAATAAATTCAATTGCGACAAATTTGTATGCTGGGTTCTTGGCTAGTTAGCTTGCAGATAGATATGTGTAAGAACTACTCTAGTTACGAGTATGGACTTGTCACATATACAACCAAATTTCAGCAATACATGTCACATGTTTGTGGTGTTTCTTGTTTGCTCTGTTTCTTATCAGAAATGGAGATTGAAAGTGCTTTAGAAAGTTAAGTTGATGACTTCTTTGGGTAACTTTTTACCCCCATTTAGGAACTTGCTATCCAACACACTGTCTGAATTGGTGACTTCCAAACCAATTCTATTGTTCCTTAACAGAGGAGCAATTAACTCCGTAGGTTTGTTGTGTTTTCATTTTTTATCTTTAGTTTTTTATTCCCCTTAGTGTGGATTTACTGTGAAACACCAGAAGTTAAAGGGACAAGCCAGCTGAATCCATTTAATTAGGATTAGATTCCGAATGTGGACTACTATAATTTAGCTGTGTACTGTATGTTGTTGATTCTGTTCTGCTTCTAAACAAAACAAAATTCAGCATTGTTGATTTTTAATTTCAATTTGAATCGGTTTGTTACTGTTTTGCCTTATTTATCTCAAAATGTATATTTATTTTTTGAATCTGATTTTTTTTTTGGGGTATTTTGGTCGATTTTCTCTCTTTGTAGTGAATAATCATCACTGATATTAAGTTAAGATGGAAGAATAATCATATGTAAGAAAGAGCAATTTAGCATCTAATAAGCTGCGGCGTAGCTAGAATGAAAACGTTATTATCTAAAGAATTTTGTATCTTTTTCCACTGTGAATAATGATTTTGGTGTCTACATAAAAATCTTAATCGATGTGACATATTAGGATAATGTGGGGGATTAGTGAGGTAATTATGGTGCATAACAACATGATTTCTGCATCGTTAACATCTTGATTTGTGGAGAATATCAATTGTTAATTGCAATGATTAGCATTATATTAATTATAACTTTAATGTAAACATCAACTTGATATGGACCCACCCAAAGCAAACTTCACAGAATCTTTGGGTTATAATTCACTAAATCCAAGATAATAATTAATTTCACTCTCCCTCTCAATCTCACCCACATGGTCACATATCATTACTAAAAAAACTAGAGAAATCGTGAAATGTGAAGTAACAAATGTAATTATTATTATAAATATAAGCGATAATGCAGATTTTGTTAAAAACTGTCGATTAGATTTAATAATGGTATATTTTATTTTATATAATGGTGATCAAATTGTGAAAATAATAAAAGCGACATGACAAGATTATATTAAAAGGACCATCTAAATTTAACTTTAATAGTCACATGGCGATGAAAATAACAACCTCTGACGAATATTAGTGTCTATTTCTTCTAACTACATGTAGGACCTCTCTTCGATAATCACATTGTATCCACTCTATATTTTTCTTAAGAAAACGCGAAATATTGTTTATGCTGAGTTATTTTGTCATTTGATACCATATGAAATCGTCTACTTGAATATCATTCTTTTTCATTCAACGACTCCAAATGATTTTTCTTTTTGTTAAAAAAAAAATTGTACATGATTTATAGTATAGCAAAAAAATTAGATTCATAATGATTGACTAAAGTCTGTTCACGCTATAAATCGGTGGGCAATAATGCATGTAACGTAGGACATAATTTGTTTCTTTTAATGACTCTTTTCCACAATATTTTTGTAATGCCAACATTTTTGGATACATCTAGATTTATTATATGTGGTTAATTTCGCTTGAATGTTTAACAGATGACATATTCTTTGTTGTAATATGGGATATTATGTTATACATGTGATATCCATATGTGTGATTATAATAATTATACTAGTCTAATAATATATGTCAAGACCTAACATTGTCTCCATAATCCAATTTAATACAGGTTTTTTGAGTATTGTACTACATAAACTTAAAATAGACCTCATCATATACTGAACTACAATGCAACAACATATACTAAGAAACGGAAAAAAACAACTTAATTAATGAAACTCTAACACATCCTGCAGTCAATCATTATATCAAACAGAGATAAGAATCAAACGATAGTAAAAAACAAAAAAGTCATAATAAAGACTAAAAAGAAGATGACAAAGGACAATTAAGAGATCATAGCTTAAGAGTCAAGTCAATCTTCTTAAACTGATTATGATCTTCTTGCTTGCTCTTGAAATATCCAATCCTCTCCAACTTGGGAGCAATAATGTTACTGTTATTACTGCTGGCGACTTCAAGGTAAAATTTCTCCGGCAACATCTTTCCGATGGACGGTTTCTGGTGAATGCTCTGTTTGAAAACATGACTTAAACTCGATGTTTGCCTTCCTAAAAAGGGATTATGGGTCGTTGAATGAGCTTGAATCCCTAGCATTGATCTGTTATTCGCAGAGCCATGTAACGGAAACGATGCCATGCTTGCGAATCTGCTGACTGAACCGTGGCCAAACGCGAACGCTGAAGAAGGAGAGGAGGAGGCGAGACTCATCTTGTAGTACTGTCCGCGCTTGGCTAAGGTGCGTTCACGTTTATGAGCGTTTTGGTGGCCGCCTAGTGCTTGTGAGCTATAAAACTTTCTTTGACAATAATTGCATGAGAACACTCTTGGATCTTCCAAATGTTCTTGATGATGATGCTGATGAGAAGTCGATGATGAGCTGGTTTTGAAAGCATCGATGAGGTTGAGCTCTGATGAAGTCGTACCACGTGGCAAAAGGGTCAAACCTAACTCTAGATCTTGATGGCCTCGTTCCTTGATTTTTGACATTTCTTGATCTCCTTTGATGGAAGGATCCATGTATGTTTTGTGTGTATAGAGCAGCCTAGAGAGAATTTATAAGAGAAGGAAATTAAAATTTGGATATAGATGTGAAGCGATGTGGTCGTGGGAAGTGAAGTGTGTGAGTTCTATTTATGGAATTGGACGGACATGTGACCTTTTTTATATATATAAAAAAAAACGAATGATGTTTAAAGAAAAAAGGACACTTTTGATGTGTGCAATCTGACCTAGAGCTACAGAGCCCACACATGTAATAGTATAGTAGTGGGCACTTGAAAAAAGAAAGAAAAAAATTAATGTTGTAAATTGTAATTATCTGAATTATTGATTTATTTTGGGAACATGAATAATGAGTGTTCATGATTCCATGTTATACCTATAGTAATAAATGCTATAAGTAGCTCTATCTTAATCAAATGAGTTTGTCTTTGTTGTCACCTCGTTTTCCTTTTTTTTTTTTTTTGTAATTTTCTTATCGTTTTTTCCGTTGTAAAACGTTTTCAGAATTATAAACATATATATACCGTATGTACGTAGTTCCATTTATTTAGGGTTTAGGTGAGACGTTTGATTCGAAATCCTAAACGAAGAAGCTGCCTTTAATTGTTTAAGTGTTAGGTAAGTTAGCACTTTGGACAAGGATTATGAAGCCAATCAAATCTCCCCGACAATCCCTTTCGTTTCATTTTTTTAAAAATCCTTTCTCCCGTTTTTGGTTGAATGTCCAAAACTGAAAAACCATTCACATCCATCTCACATATAAACGTCATTAATTAATCATTGTTTATGATTATATATATATATATATATATATATATATTCATTCTTGTTAACTTACAAAACCATACACCATTGGTAATGTATAAGTCAACTAACCTGTTAAATCGGTTATTTTTGTTTGAGTTGTATTTGTGGTCTACTCTATCCAAAAAAAAAAAAAGTTGTACTTGCTCCAATAAAAAAAAAACTTGTATTTGTAGAAACGTTATTTCATATGAATAGGTTAAACTAAAACAAGTAAAGTACAACCTCGGTTCTTAGATATATGTCGTCTACAATTTAAAAATAAAATGAAATTGAATGTCTTTATTTTCTTAAGTCGGCCGATGAGAAATTACGATTACCTTGTTATTAGTAGTAAGACAAACAAACTACAAAGTAGTCAACTAGTCATCATACATATTACATAACGGTTAAATTTATATAATACATCCAAGTGTGATCTTATCACCAACATATGATTCCCCAACATTTATTATTGATTTCTTATAAATTTAAAACCACATGCTTGTAAAAAGAAACCATCCAGCTTTAGTTTCAAAAGTACATTTTTTTTTGCTTTCATCGTAGTGACTTGTGAGGTGATGCATTTTGTTTTTATTTTTGCTTTGTCTAATCAATTTCGACAGTATATCTCCTCCTAGATTACCTTGTCGGTCCAACCTCCACACCAAAAATATATGGACCACCCTCTTCTCTTCATTCTTTAATACCCAAACCAAAAACATAAAGGCAATAAAAGAAAAAGAACCTCCTAAGTTCTTCTAAAGCCAAGTGTATTGAAAATTCCTCTAATTGATTTGATTAAAGAAGTATAGACAACTTTGCTGTATCCTGTTATTGATTTCTTCTTACATTTAACCACACTTACAAGCCAACCTTCATGCTCTGATACCATGAAACAATGGGCTAACTCTTTCGAAGGTAACTAGGCCCATGAGCCCATATATGGTGGGCTTAGAGCCTAGATTTTATAGGTTTGACCCGGACCGTAATTAGGTCTGGTGGCAAAGTCGTTAATAGAGAGACAAAGATAGTTAAGTTGATAAACCCTAGAATCTCAAACGGGTTATCGGCCATTGCATCAAGCTACGATATTGCCGCCGTATTCTTCATCCGCCGTTCAATTGCTTCGTCGCCACCGGTAATTGTGTTTTCCTTCTCCTTATTCCTCTATTAAACTTCTCGTTCTTCGTGTTCCCTCTGTTTTGTCTTCTCCTTAATTCAGCTTCTGTTTGTTCCGAGGACCGAACAGAAGTAGGTATTAGTTTTCATTACCTTTTGTATAAGAACCTGAGATCTGTTTGTTTTTTAGTAATGGCTGAAGAAGAAGCTAATGGGTTGGGAGTAGAGACAATAATGGCTGAGGAAGAAGCTAATGGGTTGGGAGTAAAGACAATAATGGCCGAGGAAGAAGCTAATGGGTTGGGAGTAAAGACAATAATGGCTGAAGAAAAAGCCAAGGTGTTGGATTACATACCGGAGGTGATACTGAAGAAGAGGAAGAAGAGAGATGAGCTCGCCTTTATCAGGAAGAAGCAACTCGAGCTAGGAAATTTCGGCAAGAAGAAGCAGAAGAAAGTCGCTGATATCAAACGCCCTGAAGATTTTGTGCTAGAGTTCAGGGCTAAGGTACGTCTTAATATCCATTGTCTTCTTAAACATTTACTCTCTGCTGCAACTTTGCTCATACTTTTCACCTCAAGAGTCCTGATTTTGCTTCTAGACTTGTCAACATCTTAGAACTTGTTTTGTAATCCTGATTCAGGTTTGGCCGAATCTAATCTTTGAACTAAATTACAAGTTATACACCTTCTGGTTTTAGTTTCGGTTTCAAGTCGCTTTGCATTTAACTAAAACCTGCATATTAAAGGCGCGGCCTGTATTAGAGTTTCGTCAAGAGTCTCTTAAGACTGTAATTATTCTAGATTTTAAATTTATCCCTAGTCTACAATGTTGTGCTTTCGACTTGCTGTTTGTTCTGTTAATACTGCATCATCATTCTTCTGTAATCTGACTGTTTCTTTCTGTTATATATATATATTTTGTTTTCCTTTAGGAAATAGATCTCATCCGGATGAAGCAAAGGGTAAAGAGGCCAAAGGCAACTCCTCCACCAGTAAAATCAAACCTTGTTTTCATCATACGCATACAAGGGTAATTGATATTCTCCAATGGTTTTATTTTTCAATCATCTTTTTTTTTATATCTGCGAGTGTCCTCATCATCCCTCCCCTTTTCCTTTCTAATGACCAGCAAGAACGATATGCACCCCAAGACCAAGAAGGTTCTTAACAGTCTACAACTAAGGAGCACCTTTACTGGTGTATTTGCCAAAGCTACTGACGGTTTGTTTCAAAAGCTTCTGAAAGTTCAGCCTTATGTTACTTATGGGTACGCAGATTTTTTATCATTTTTCCATGTTGTTGCTTGATTCTCTTATGAGCTCTTACCAATGTTTTCCATTCTTGAAGATACCCGAATGGGAAGAGCGTTAAGGACCTCATATTCAAAAAGGGATACACAGTAATAGAGGGAAATCCTGTTCCACTTACCGACAACAACATAATCGAACAGGTAAAAGAAGTTTCCTATTCAAAATATAGGAGAGCTTATTTCAGATAATGACCATGCTGTTCTTCTTGATCATATTCTAACTCGTGTTTACCATATATAGGCTCTAGGAGAACACAAAATCTTTGGCATAGAGGACCTTGTGAACGAGATCGCAAGGGTTGGTGATCATTTCAGAGAAGTTATGAGATTCTTGGGACCCTTGAAACTCAACAAGCCCGAGGCCGGTGTTTTGCACGGTAAGAAGCAAGTTTTCGGCGAAGGAGGTGATACTGGAAACCGCGAAGACAAGATCAACGATCTCATCAACAAAATGAATTAGACGAAGCCAGCAGCCAACCCATTTGCTATATTTTTCCCTTAATATTCTGTATCAGGCTAAAAACCAACCACTTTTAAACAAACGCTACAATTTTGATAAAAAGGCCATTCGCAATTTTATAATATGAGATATCGTTGGCTTCAAGGATTATATTATACACACATGGACTGGAAACAGAGTCACATAGCGAATGTCTTTTTCTTTCAAAGTTTTCAGTCTCTTATCATCGATCGATCATCTTCTGAAGCTCCTCCTCTCTTTGGGTGCTTCGTCTTCCTCTGGCAGCTTCACGATCGTGTATGTTCCGGCTCCTATTAGCGCTCCAAGTATTGGGGCAGTAAGGTAAACCCAAATGCCTCTGTAGTTGTTTGCTGCAATGGCTGGGCCTAGCGTTCTTACAGGATTCATCGAAGCAGAGGTTGCGGGTCTGTTGATCATGATCAATAAAACATAATTATGTAAAAAGAATCAACAAGAAGAGAAAACTGTGAGATTCTTAGATCCATCTAGTGATGATTACCCAGCTATGAGTATGTTAAGCATGACCGTTGCTCCCACCGCTATTCCCGCCAACTCTCCCACCTGTAATTTTGTAAGTAACCCCCCATTTTCAGACACGAACAAGATTGATGATCTTCAAATTGTTTTTTAAATTGATTGTTTCGTAATTTACAGCTCTAGTGTCGGTGGCTACGGCAGTGACAACGAACATAAGGTTGAAGCTGATAATGAACTCTAAAGCGAAGGCTTGGCTGAGAGCCACCGCCGGCACCGTCACGCCACCGCTCATCGTCGGTTCAAACACTGCTTTCAGTGCAAACGCCGCACACACCGACGCCAAAATCTGAGCTCCGATATACACCGGCACCTTCATTTTACACCATATTTTCAGAACACAAGAATCATAATCAGATCATTTTATTATTAGTTCAGTTTGACACCAAAAGAACATATCACTCTAAATTATCAGATTTTATACATCTCTGATCATCCCGTGTTAAAATTTAAATTCATATATAAAAACAGTCGAAGGTGCATGTGCATGTCTATAATAAATTGATGTGGGTCTCGGTCAGGAACATCCAAAAATGTATAAAAAAGAGAGACAAGATTAAAGTACTGACGTGCTTCCAAGGGAAGTGTTTAAGAGCAGCAAAGGCAATGGTGACAGCCGGATTGAGATGTGCCCCGGAGATGTGACCGGTCGACAATATTACGATCATAACCGCCAGTCCAGCCGAGGCGGCGCAGCCTATAAGCGTCACGGCCCCATCTGTCTTCTGATTCACAATCGCCGTCGCTGTTCCGGCGAAGATCAGTATCAATGTCCCAACAAACTCGGCTCCCAACTGTACCACATACACATATTATCAATGCATCTTTATGTGCTTATATATATGAAGAGGTAAAAGTGTAACTGTAACGAGAATTTGTATAATATATGTAACTGTACCTTACGGTAAAGGGAAACGTTAGGAGGAGGGAGAGAGCAAGAGACCGGAGGGAGTCTTCCATCTTCGAGAGCCCATTCATTGTCAACACTGAAACATTTGCAGCTTTTGAGAAGTGACTTTGGTGTGTATTTACCATTATGCCCATTCCTCTTCCCTTCGAAACCACCAAAGAGCGGTGCTCCTGGAGTCCCCGGGGTTGTCGCCGGGGTCGAGGGCATTGACGGAATTTCCTCGTGGTCCATTGCAGAGAGAGAGAGAGAGAGATGAAATGAGATCTTATATATGTGTTTTGTGATTGTTGTGTAGTAGAGAGATGAAGAGGGATGTGTAGGGTATTTATAGGAGAAGATATGAGAGTTGACTTATTATATAAGCTAGTGAAGGATCCAAAAGAGATGATTTTGATATTTGGTTTGGAGTGAGGAGTGAGTGGGTTGGTAATCCTCAATTTTAAGTCATGTGTTCTAAGAAAGACTCACTCTCTACAGAACGTGAAATGTTGCCATCTTTATGAGAATGGGTCGTTTTTATATTTCTACTTACATGATACATGTGTATCGTAGTGTGCTAAAGAAGCTTTTAGCATGAAGGAATCATTGTGGATCTCTTTCTCCCTCTCAACATCCATTATTTGCTTCATTTGTTCTTCTCTATAAGAATCGAATACTTGGGTGTTTCTGTGTGGCTGTGAGTTGTTAGCAAATAGAATGATGATAAAAGCGATGGTTCTTGACCTTTCCTTGTCACAGCCGACTCTTTTTCTTTCTGTGTGATCTTTTTTTTTTGTGTGTGTTAATCTTTAATACATGCAAAAAAAAAAAAAAAAAGTACAAAAAGAGGAATATTTTAACCCAAAAAAAAAAATATTGAAGAATTATAACGAAATAAATGGCTTATCTTTTATAGAGTCCTTGCATGTATTAAGTATTAACAACGATTGTTTTGATTGATTCTATAATGATTTTAGAATCAAAACTTATTATGCTAATTGTTGTATTGTTGAAGGTATATAATTATACTCAAACTAAATGTTTAATATATCTCGCTCAAATTTCTTCGTAAAAATATACAACCATGATATAACACGTAAAAATCATTTAGCAAAAAAAAAAAAAAAATGATATAACACGTAATATGTTTTGTGTGACTACTCGGACTTAACTCCGATAAAATGCATGTTATACTGACAAAATAATGAAAAACATGTGACTTAGATGAGACTAATTTAACATACTTTAATCTTCATTCCAAAAAAATTCACACAAAAATAACAGTGAATTTTTTGTTGAAAAAACTTCACTTATTCCACTTTAACAAACTAAACAATAATCAATTTACAGAAATAATTTTCTTCTGTTACATTGCATGAAAATGAGTGTAACAACAATAGCTTATATCATTAATATTTCATGTATTTCTTAGGTGTTAACAATTTAGAGTACTATGACAATTTTTTGGATAAAACTATACGATGGAACTACACAGCTGATATGTGTAGAGTTAATAAATCCAACTGTATACGACTTTAAGAAATACAAAAAAACAAAACTATATGATAAACTCGCCTTTTGAAACAAAAAAACTATATGATAAAAACTCATTCGCAGCTGGGTTATCGGTATTCTCATTTACTACTAGTAACTAGTAAGAGATGGATGAAAACAAAGTCCAAACATGTTTCCAAAAGCTAAATATATATATATATATATATTTGAGATTAATCGTGTTATTCTTTTAACTATTTGACTCTTTTACAATTCCACTTTATTTAATTATTTTACAATGACTCAAATGAGTATTTATAAATTTGTATATGTTAAAAAGTTATTCGTTTAATATTTTTAGAAAGAATCTTTGATGACCCGCCGTCACTGCCCTTTAGAATCCAAGTTAAAAATCACTCGGCTCGTCCTTAGCACCAGACTCACTTAAGGTATGAAGTACCTTTAAAATCCCGTAATATTAATATTCTCTAAGGAGTAAGTTTCTAGCAACCTCTTTAGCAAAAAAAAAAAAAAAAAAGTTTCTAGCAAACCTTATTATTCGCATTTACAACTTATGCCTAAATAATGCATTACACCCATTTGTTAAATTTTATAGACTAAAGAAGTGGATGTCAAAGTTCAAAAAAAAAAAAAGAAAAAAAAAAAAGAAATAGGAGGTCTCGATTTGACTAAAAGAAAAAAAACTATTGTGCAATTATCGGTCTATAAATCAGGAGAATTTATACCTCATAGGGCTAGGACTAAGATTACCATTTAAATTTCGTCCATTCCTTTAAAGTTAAATGAAAATCACATTACGTCATCGAATATATGTGGTAAAATTGACTAAGCAGATCATATATATAGTTATAAAAATAAACACAAGCAATAAATAAATACTTATAAAACTGCGTGTGTCATATGTGTGGTGGTGTTGGATTGTTGGGGGTGGAGGAACAAACCAGGACCGTTCAAAGATGTTGAGTCGACTGTTTGTTCTAAAGCCCGACGTCACATCGCAGGTTTTACAGATATAAGGTCAATTTTGCGATGTTTTACGTTTTCTATGAATTGAGTTTTCAACTAGTAGTATTATCTTTGATTTATTACTCTCTTTTTCCTCGGTAAATTCTGATTAATTACTCTTATAATTAAGTACAACCCTTATTCCTTACTCTACCTTCGACAGTTGCATATATTTCAATTTTCATGTGTGTGTTAATAACGATTAACGACGTTAGTGAACATATAGTAGGAGGAGTAATTATTTTGCTTGCGTATACAAGAAGAATTGATAATGATACTTGAAGGGGATGTATCAAAGAGTAAAGAAGAGGAGTTTAATAGAAATGTTGTTGTAGGGTCGATATTTTTTTTTTTGTCAAAAGTCCGGTCCAAATAATTTTGTCCCTCACTAATCGTGGCTACAATGAATTGGTCAACTTTATTCCATATTTTCTTATTAATTTTCTATTTTTGAAAAATATGAAATAGCTGGCTCACTTCACTGTAGTCGTTGAGTCTTATTTTGTCTTCTTTTCCTTTTTGTTTTCAAATTGGTTGGTTAGCATAATTGACACGATGTTTTATATCAGCGTTTATGATGGAATTGATCTCTTTCTAATAATATTTATCTGCACACACACACACACATATATATATATATATTCCAAGTTTCATAAATCGGACCCAAAAAAAGAAGTTCTAATAAGGAATTTGAAACTCGTCCCATTATTGTTTCTTTGAACCACACAATCAAAGCAAGCGTGATAATAGTGGTGTCAAGGAAAAAATGTGATGCCATAATTGCTTCGATAGTTGGATTGAAAAATTTATGATTATTTTTGTTACAATAATTAAACTCTTCCCTGCATTACTTATTTTGTGAAACTTTTATGTCATAAAACTTTGTTGTCAGCCAAAAATGCAAAAATCAAAAACCCTAATTGGTATAAGATGTCATGTTATACATTCTATGGCTATGATTAGCGATTAAAAAAATAATAGTGGAGTGCTAATGTACTTTGAAGCGGTAAAAAAGAAAGACAATACCCTTTAACAAAAAAAAAGAAGAAAGACAATACAATTAGTAGCGATAAAATGTATATCATTCCAATTTCACTAACAGAACTTGTATTTACCATTCCATTTTGGTCACTCTTGATAGTTAAGTTAGCGTGTTACGAGACTTAAATTTGATTCAATATGGATCAGATCCTTTTTAATGGTAATTTGATGTTACATTAACCTCATAAATTGAGAAGGACGACTTTTCGATTTCTGATAAAAAGAGCTGTTACTTGAACGTTTATATATATAGACACTTGAGAGAAATTATTAATCCTGACTACAATATGAGATAATCGAAACAATAAGAAACGTCGGCCCTCGCAATTTAATGACACAGATAATAGGACATCGTATTAAGGTTTGATTACTTTATACTAGTGTATGGGACGCTTGACTTGAGTTTCATCTTCCTAGTCGCCGAATCGTTCTGAAGTTAGTCTCTCATTCGGAGAAATATTTAGTGTTGTACCTTGAAGAAACTGGATTTTGTTCACTTATAGTTATCTTTTGCACACGGTTTCTTTTTCTAAATGTCTCGCCCGCCTTTTCTTTTACAAGAGTAATTCAGAAAAAAACATCTTGTTTACCAAACCACGAGCTGAAAAACGATAACAAACCAGCAACATTATTAGAAAACTGGGAATAATACACCAGACTTTCAAAAGAACACAAGGAGGGTTTAGAACGATAAGTTTCTTCTTTGACACGAAATGAGATTCACAGACCGCTAACAAAAATGGAATAGTTTATAAACATATATATTTTTTTTTTTTAAAACCTTCATTTCTTCTCCTTTCACCACGCGTTTGAATGGGTGCCAGGCTGGATTCTGATTCCATAAGAGACTAATGGAGAGAGAGACTTCCCGCTGCTTGAGAGGAAGACGGAGATTGAATTTGAAACGACGATTAGGGTTTGATAAAAGCAGAAACTGAAAATTAGGATTCGCGAGCCAACCTGTTTGACTCGAGGGCTTTTCAAAGGCCCATTGATTCATATTTTGACTAGGCCCAATATATTACCGGTTAGGGTTGTTTTTATCGACCCTGTGCGTTTAGCGTTGGTTGAACTGATGGAGCCATAATCCGACAATCCAATCCGGTCCGGTCCGGTTGTCAGTTATCACGAAAACTACTGCTCTCTCAGAACTGCGTTTGGAAACGCTGATTTTTTTTCTTGGAAAATACGGGCAACGCGGTCGAATTGCCCGCCGGATGCTTTGCGGCAGAGGCTCTTGGGTCGGATCCTCGACCCAATTGAAGTTCCGTTTTTACAGGATCCGAAGCTTCTGCAGCGAAGGGGACAGAACGGTGGGAACAAACCCGAGAAGATTGAATCTAGTGTGTTTCTAAGAAACTGAATAATCTCGATTTCGTGTTCACAGAAGAAGAATTTGGGTATTTTTACGCCGGAAAATTCAGTTTTAAGTATTAAAGTTTAGGCTTTTGTTAATCACTAAATTCAATCGCAAATGAGGAGGCGTCAAAGCCCATTAGAAAACTCAAGGCGGGGGGCTTTGGGTTAGATCGTTTTTTCCCTGTCTGAATCAAAAGCTTCTTCTTTTTCGGTCTCAGAGATACGATGAAATTGGCGTCGAGCTTGATTCCCAATCAATGGCGTCTACAAGCTTTCATTTTCTCGACAGGTACTTAATCTCTATTTCTCTAACCCTCCCCTGGTTTCGTTTCTCTCTCCTCCACTTACCTCTTCCTCTCACTCTTCATCAGCCTCCACCACAAAGTCTCCCAAGTTCTGGTCTCCAACCTTGCGTCAATGTCGGAATCTGCAGACGGCTGTTTCTCCGGTCGTCAGTTCAAGCTACGTTCCCTCTTCCTACATCACTCAGAAGCAGATTGAAATTCCTACCTCCTCGGTATATTTCCCCTTTCAAGCCCAAAGTCTCGAGCTTTATGATTAGCCAAAAAAACGAATTTGGGTTTGGTTTGCAGGAAAAACAAGCGCCACCGATGCAGGAAAGTTTGGGTGCTTTTCAAAAACTCCCCATGGTGATGCCATCAATTGATTTATATTCTTCTGCACTCAGGAAGTCCAAAAGAGTCCAACCAACAAAAGGTAATTGCTTTTTTTTGTTCACAAATTCTTCACACTCCTTCCAACTCTTTAACAGAGTCTTTGTCCATTTTTGGTCTCAGGCATTGCTAACATTGCAAAAAGAGAAAGGAATAGAGGTGCTAAACAGCTTGATGCACTCATGAAAGTAAGTTCATTTCATCCTTCGCTGTGTTCGATTGAAATTATGAAACGATTCTTGTCTTACGAAATCAGATACTGCTCTTTGTTCAAGGAACTGGCTCTACCTTTAAAAGGGTACATGGAAAGTTTCCCAAGGAAGAGACTCTTGCATCCATATGAGCGGTCTCTTATTGAGTTGACACTTGGTGATGGAAAGTACGAGGAGGTATCTATTATGCATGCCCTCTCAGTCATTCACCGCATTACCCTGAAACTGGTTTTAGCATTGGCTTATAGGTTAAGTTTTTCTTAGGTGTTAGGAAAAGTTGATGTTCTGAGGAAGAAGGTGTTATCTGTTGGAAAGGAACATGCTTCTCTCTGTGCTAAGGTCAGACTCCTCGATTCTGCCAAAAAAAAGATATTGTATCTTTCATTTAGGTTGTGATTGGTACAGCTACACTAAAGGCGTCACAAAGCTTCTTAACTATCTCATTGTTCCATCTCGTTCTATCATATATTCAATTTAGGAAAAGTTTAAAACATTTTTGTATGCAGTCATTGTCAAAGCGAGAAGCAGAGGACCGCTTGAGCGAAGGTGTGGAGAAGCTTGAATTGATTTTCCAGCAAGAAGGAAGAGCTGTTGATGATTTGTTAAGCATAGCGAAGGTTCCTTGCTATGAATCATCTGCTTTTCTCTTCCACTGGTTTGAACCTTTTGAATTATATCATCAGAATTGTGTGAAAAGAGTTGATGAGTATTTTGTAGGTTTTAAGGGCTATGCCAGTCGTTGACTTGGAAATGCCAACTCTTTGCCTTGTCGGAGCACCAAACGTCGGGAAATCATCGTTGGTCCGCATCCTTTCAACAGGGAAGCCTGAGGTTTGCCTTACGTCTCAATCTTCATATATGTGATAATATTTTGCATTGTCTATTGCTTATGATTTTTTTTTGGACTGTCAGATTTGCAATTATCCTTTCACCACCAGAGGAATTCTGATGGGTCACATCGTTTTGAACTACCAACGTTTTCAGGTTACCTTACTTGCTTTTTGTTTCGTCTAATCACAGACACTCCTCATGTTTGGATTGTTAACGTATCCAGAAACGCATTGCAGGTGACAGACACCCCTGGGCTTCTCAGGAGATGTGATGGTAAAATCTAGTTGCTTGCTACAAACTCTCCTGTGGATGCATGGTTTTATGATGTTTGATTAAGTTTCTTTTGTTGGGGTCATCACAGAGGATAGGAATAATCTAGNAAGATTCTGAGCTGAACACAGAGCCTCCATACCGACGTCGTTGAAAGAGCATACGTGGTCGAGAGAAAGCTCGCGAATCGGGCATTTCTGGATCAGATTGATTATCCCCTGGAGGGTGAAAGAGGAGAGGGAAGGAAATTCACCGTCTGAGAAGGAGACCTTGAAAGATTCGAGCTTTGAGCAGTGTTGAGCTATGGCACTGAGGCTTTCATCGGTTAGTCTTAGGGTGATGTTGTTTAAGAGAGGCCGAGTGAAGTCGGCTGGGACGCGGAGTGAGATGCTCCTGAGTTGTTTAGATCTCTGGACCAACGCTATGATGTCCGAGTCGCTGACACCGATACACATGTCCAGATGAAGCTTCTCCAGGTTCTTGCACTCCCTCAGCACACAAGCGAGCCCTCTACCGGGATCCACGATGCAGTTCCCAAGGCTGAGCTCCACCAGGCTGTCACAGGGAACCAACTGTTTCCGCCACGGCCCACGGTTCCACAGCTACCTGATCATAAACCTTCATGTACCTGTAGTTGGCGTCAACCTCGAACTGCAGACTTCGAAGCTTCCTCCAGCTATTTCCCAGCAGAAGAAGGCTGTGTATGGTCAATAGATCCACTATAACCGGTAAACTGAACATCTAGAGTAAAAAGCAGGCGACAGACATCTTCCTGCACATAATTGACAGCAGCTAATCAATCACAAACATCAATGTAAATATATATACATCAAAGATAGGGCGTCTCAAACAAAATCATACCTCCAGAGAATTGAATTGTTTCCCTCTAAAATGCTGGTAGAATGTATCGGTAGATTCTTGACTATCAAACCTTATCAAAATGCTATATCTGTTTTCAATCCCATCATTCCTGTAAAGATGAAAAGCCAGAAGCAAACTAACTTCATCCTTACTCTTGTATACTACCAGAAAACAAATGGAAATCACAATTTCTACAATGCCGTGTAAGGGAAGTGATATCCCGTTTGACTTTTCTTCTCTTACCTCACCGTTCGCATTTCCAATTCCTGCTGAATGAAGGAGCCGCAGAACTCGAATTTGACCCGATTACACTTTTGAGTTTTGGATGATTTGGGCCGACTATATTTTTCTATATGAAATAGAGCAAATCTCTCTTATAGGCCCATAATTGAGCCCAATATTTTCCTATAATCAAAATCAAAACATTTAAGAATTAGTTTTCCTTTCATGATAGTTAGAATTAGTTTTCAGAGGTTGATTCCGAGAAGCGCATGAATTAGATTCCGCGTTCGGAATTAGGGTTGAGGTTGAATTGGATCTAATCCGATCGGAATTTCAGGGTTGTGTGAGATTTTTCAAGAATGTTGAAGCGAGAAGGCGATCGCTACATGAGTTATAAGGTAATTTGTATTTTTTTTATTGTGGATGATAGAGAGCGATTTCAACTTTTGCATTGAATCGTGATTTTTTTTCCGTAGGGAAGTACTTGGTTACACTTGCAACCATACCCATGTTCTGGAGGGTCAACTGTTTCTGCGCCATCTCGCAACTATGATGGCTTTGTAACACCGGAGGATCTATCGGAGGAGGAATCTGAAACATCCGTGCCCTCTTCACCACCAACTGACAGCTATCCTGATTCGCCGACCTATCAAATAACATCACCGGGGAGACTCTGTGAACCTGAATTCACCCTCACCGAGGACGGTCGTATCCTTGTGACTCTCGATGAGCAGAATAAACCACCTCTCGTAATTTTCTCGACTCTTTGTTTATGCCAAATATATATATATGTGTGTGTGTGTGTTTGATTTTGACTCCCTCTGAATCAGGAATACTTTGGTGAAGTTGGACTTCATTGCTACAATGTGCTAAACGTAAATTAAGCTCCTTTTTTTCTTTTCCCACTAACCAAACTTTGCTTCTGGAGCTAACTTTGTTTTTCATCTTGTAGGGGACAAACTTACAATTTTCGGGTCTACGCTCGTCCACTGGTCACGGATTTTTGGAGAGTAGCGGAATGTTTTATGGCGATGTAACAATACTCGATTCCGCTCGCGAGTTGGAAACTGGGATTCACTATGAGGTTGACACAGGATTTTGCATGAGTATGATTACAACGCTCTGCAGGTTAAAGCCGCCGCAGCAAACTCCAGGTAAATTGTCACCTTTTGCTCAGACCAACCTCTCCATATACGTTTTTGTTTTTGTTTTTGTTTTTGTGTCTAAAATCTTTATTGTTCATGTCCCTCAGAGCGGGAATCTGACTTTGACATACTTGCCGTGGATGATTTATTCAAAGGTCATATGCCATGGATGTTTCCTTGGGAAATGGCAACGCGTCATCGTAACAAGTTTCTTGATAGGCGGAAATACTACGTGGTGAGTGAGCCCTCCCTCCCTTTTAGTCAGCGTTCATGTGAAAATGTTCTGTTGACACGAGAGAGATTTGCAGATGAAAAAAGCAGAGAGGGAAGAAAACAAAGAATGGCTTCATCTGTACGTGGATCTCGCATTGTTCTCCCAGTGGGAATCTTTCACGGTGAGGCAAAAGGACTTTACTCAGAAACAGGGGAATTCGTCCGTGCGTAGGTTAATGATCTCTTGGTCTTGTCTTGTGTTGCAGCAAGTGGAGTGGGCAAAGCCACTTGAGCTTAGAAGAGTAATTGTGCAAACCAGAGAAGGTGTCGAGACGAAGGAGAAGGCCAAGGCCAAGAATGCAATGTTCTACATTATCTTCAGAACCCGCCACGGTATTGATTACTATGCTATCATAAGGAGAAGAACGGATGGAACACCAGAGCATATGTCGCTTGAATTTAGGTGGGTGGTGTGAAAGTCCACCGTTATGTATTAAGTATCCTATCGTCCCATTATGTATCGTTTTAAGTATCATCGTATCGATCTGAGAGGTCTTTGACTTGAATGTCAAAGTGTTCGTTCTTTGTCCATTGCCAATTCGTTCTATTTTTTATAAAACCATTTTACCAATTCAAATATTGTTACTAGCCTTCATGTTAAATTTACTACTTTTTAATAAATAATGCACATTAGATATATAATTTGGATGTGAAGATTAGTATTCAGCTATTTGGGGAAAAGAAAAAAACAGAAGTTGATAAATTAATTATAAGAATGCGCAACAAATACAAAAGAAGATAAGAAAGACTAAACTAACTTAATTCCTTAGCTTAACTTGTTTGCTCTCACACTCGACCTCTTTTCTTCCAATCCCCAAGTTGTTTCATTTAGTTTCTTACCACAAAAGGGATAGGATCTGATGTCCTATGGGTTTTCTTTAGAAACCAAGGACAAACACCGAAAACACCACAAAGGAAAATAAGAAATAAAACAAGAATTAGTCTCATACAATACATCACTCTGTAGGCAGGGAAGGTCAGTAGTTTTTTTTTTTTCAAAAATTTCTTTTTTTAATAATTTTTTTTTTTTGAAAAGATTGTCTGTAGTTTCTTGAGCGGTTCTTAACATGATCGGGAAGAAAAAAAATTAACAAATATATATCTAGTCATCAATTACGTAAAATAATTTGCAACTGATCCTGAAAAAGAATTGTGAGATATGGATAATATTACGTTTCAGGCACAATGTATATCAAATGCGATTTTCTTCACAAGGTGAAACCTGACCATTGGCCTCCTAGGGAGAGATATCAAATCGAAAACACATTTAGCAACATTTCCCCCCACAACCTACAATGCTCTACAAGGCGAGAAAAATGGTCATATGATATATGCGTACCTCAGGTTTCTGATATAGGGCATGGGAATCTAGGCTTAGCGCACCATGGAACTGTGAAGAAATGTCTTGAAGGTCTATTCTCTGGCCGATTGGATTTTTTTTTTTTTTTTTGAACATCAAAATATATTGAAACCGATCTTATCATATCAAGCATATATTGCCAAATGTGTAAACAACAACACAACTTTCTAAAGGCCCTCTTGATTTCCAGCATAATACTTTTTGGCTCATGGAAACATTTAATTTTTTTTTTTTTTGAAAAAAGCCAAACAGAGGGAAATTATTTGTTTTTTAGGAGAATCAAAAGAGCGTAAATGTATCGGGTTAGTTTTTTTCGTGAAGAGTCCTACAAGACCACAAGAACCTTTTGTTACAAGCAAAAAACACATCACAACCAAAAAACTTCAAAACTCATAAAAAGGATCGCAAGTCATGACACAAACATGATCATCGCAAGACGAAACTGTGCGGATGAAATTCGGCGGTTGACAGCTGAATTCTGCGCTGAGATGCAAGACGAGTCATATGAGGCTGGATCTGGATCCAACCCACTCACAAAAATAAAAATAATCAGAGAATAAACATTAGGATAAGATAATACAAAAACCACAAGGAATGAAAAAAACACGACCACAAGCAACGAAAAAACACTAATTAAAAGACCAAGTTGTGAATTAAGATTCCGATTCAAAGGCTAATTAACACTAATTCAAAGGGGATTTATGTTACTTTTGAATCAGGGAGGAACTCCTTCGCAATATTTTCCACAATCTTGATAAATCCTTCTATACCCTTTTTAGTCTTGCTGTGTGCGGATAAATCTTCATGTTGTCGATATCGACTCATAATCTGATAAGCATAAGTATGAAGTCATTTTTCTATCTATCATCAAAACATTGAGACAAAATTAAGAAATTCAAAAAAAAAAAAAAAAAAAACTTTATCGGAAAAAGCTAATTTGTCCAAGTCTTTTGGGAGACATTCAATCATAAAGTAAAGATCACTCTACCCATTCTCCATTAGAATCTTTGCCAACGTAGTCTATCAAGAAACCATATGATCATCAGTATAAGGAAAAAAAAAGGATCACAAGTACAAACCTTATGGACAAAACTTTACCAAAATCAAAGGTTAAAAAAGCCGATTGACGAAAGAATTCGCTGTTGATATCCGAGACGAGTGATACCACATTGGAACTATTGCAATCCCAATTCTGGAGATAACTTATCGAGACTTTGTCAGTAGAAACCCACCAAGACATCAGGAGGAAGACGAGGGTAAGACTCCAAGAAACCGATGATGACATCGATTTTGACGTCAAAGATAACTCCAGCTACCTGAAGCAGTTTGATGCCCTTGCACTCAACTACCTTTTATATTATTACTATTGGTGTTTTGGATGTACGAAAAAAACACGTTTCCTATATTTACATAAAGTATTTCAAAACATTGGACCGGTATTGACAATATCATCTCAATCTTTTATGTATGGTTCACTCCCTAAAAGAACATTTGTCTTCAGAATGCCTTGGAGGGGAGCAAACATTAACATAATTATTTGTTCCACTTCGAGAACGAATCCAACTTTTTTTTTTTTTTTTGATCCAACTTCTTAGGAACACTAAAGAAAACAAAATATATGAAAATTTTGGGATATATACTATCAGCTGCACAACTGATATAATTATTTTTTTTTTTTCAACTGATATAAAATTGATTCTTGTTTAGTTTCCAACTGTGTCGAATGTCGATCCTCTCTAATGAAACTTGTTTGTTTTTGTTTTAGTTCAGATATGTTAAAGACCCTTTTTCTTTTCTTTTGTATCTCTTGTTTAATCTCAATAATGCCCTTAAAAATAGAATATAGTTTACCGACTAGTTAAAAAAAAAACAGAGGAGGTTGAAAAAAAATTTAAAAAAAAAAAAAAAAAAGAGTTGATTGTCTTGGGCCTACCACACTTTGAGGTTTGAAAGAAATGTTGCTTTGGTTGGGCCTACAGGCCTTACAGTCCCAGGATTAAGAAAAAAGTGTTGTGTGCAAAGAATGTTTCACATAGCCCAATTCGAATTTTATACTATATGGTATTTAATCTAAAACATATTAATAATTCAGATGCTAATCGTAATGGATTGACCAGAACGCACATTATTACACACACACGGTTGCTAATTGGTATGCGTCTTTCTAATTTCCCCCCTTAATTGCTCTTCTCGCTGTCACTGTCATCACATCTCTTTCGTTCTGCGCTCTCTGCACGCCGCGATCCTCGTAAGTTTTAGGGTTTCGTGTCGATTCTTTCTTTCCGGTACAAATTTTAGTCCGATTTATAATTTTCGACCCTCTGAAGATCTTCCTCGCGTCTTTTTTTATTGACAGAGAGAACTTGATTTCCTTCATTATTTCACTTCTTCTGCCGTCGCCATTTTTGCTTTCTTCGACAAAAAACTGCCTTCTTAAGGTAATCACGCGACTGCATTTTGCTTTATAGGGTTTGATTTTCTCAAACCTTTTGTTGTGATGTGTCTCTAAGCGTTCTTATTTGTCTGCTGTTTTTGTTTGTTCTCCGGTATCACTCGAATTGAACAATGTGGGTAGCTTCAGAAACCCACCCTTATAGAAATCCGTTTCAGCTTCTTTATTCTTTTGCTCTGAAATGTTGGGAATAAGCCTATATAAGCTATTGTTCATGTGGTTGCACATTGCAGAGCCTGTTACTTAGGAAAATTTTGTTTGCTTTGGATAAGTGGTTTGATACTTACACTCATGTTCGTTTGCTTCTTCTGTAAATAAATCCGTTGTACGTTACAGGCCACCTACTAGTACTAGGATGAATAACACTTCTGATGAAGAGTCAGAGGAGATCAGTGAGTCTGAGATTGATGCCTATTGTGATGAAAAACCTTACAAGCTACTCAAGAACGGGAATTACAAGGTTAAGGTGAAGGAGGACACATTCAGGTGCCCTTTTTGCTCAGGGAAGAAGAAGCAGCACTACAAGTACAAGGAGCTGCTTGCTCATGCGACTGGTGTTGCCAAAGGATCTGCGAGTAGAAGTGCTAAGCAGAAAGCAAATCACCTCGCTTTGAGAAAGTACATGGAGAATGAGCTTGCTGGTGATGCTGATATCCCACGCCTACAACTTACCTTGTTCTCGCCGCAGCAGTCTCAACCAGTTGAGAATGACATTTATGTCTGGCCTTGGATGGGGATTGTCATCAACCCACTAAGAAGAACTGATGACAAGAATTTGCTCCTTGATTCAGCTTACTGGTTGAAGACGCTCGCCAGATTCAACCCTCTTGAGGTGAAAACCCTTTGGGTTGAGCAGGATTCCGTAGTTGTCGTCATCCCTAGGTTTAACAGTGGTATGAGTGGGTTCAATAGTGCCACAGAGCTTGACAAGTTCTATGAGATTAAACGCTGCGGCAAAAAGGACTGGAATGATAAAACAGGAGACTGGAGGTCCAAGACTTATGGTTGGTGCGCCCGTGCAGATGATTACAACTCTCAAGGGCCCATACCGGAGTACCTGTCGACAGTAGGAAACCTGAGAAGTTTCTCTGATATTACCAAGGAGGATATGCAGAAAACGAATATTGTGGTTGATGATCTAGCAAATAAAATTGCTATGAAGAATGAGGATCTGAGCAAGGTCCAATACAAGTACAACGAGAAGGCCATCTCTCTGCACAGGGTTCTCATAGAGAAAGAAAAGCTGGACCGAGCTTATAAAGAAGGTTTGTACCGAAAATTAATTGCTTATGTTTCACCTCGTATCCAGGTTTTAGTTATTTCTGTACTTTTTTTCTCCAGAAACAAAAAAAATGCAGGAGTTTTCGCGGCACAACATCGACAGGATCTTAAAAGAAAAAGACAGGCTGACCAAAGAACTGGACTCTAAGATGCGTAAGCTGAACCTTTGGTCCAAAGAATTGGACAAGAAGGAAGCACTAACTGAACTGGAGAGACAAAAGCTTGATGAAGACAAGAAGAAGGTAAAATTTAGTCAATTAAAGTGTACTTATGCGTTTGTTTTCCAGGGTGCTGATGATCTTTTTGTTCTCTCTTGTTATGGCAGAGCGATGCCATGAACTCCTCCCTCCAGTTAGCTTCACTGGAGCAGAAAAAGACGGATGATCGAGTCTTGAGACTTGTGGAAGAACACAAGGTGTGTTTTCAGTAAAGGGCTCAAACTAGATCTATATGTACATGCCAATTCCAAAAAGAAAAAAAATATATCTCGTTTGTGTTTAATGATTGGAACTCTGTTCTTTCTGAAATCAGAGGAAAAAAGAAGAGACTTTGAACAAGATCCTTCAGCTTGAGAAGGACTTAAACAGCAAACAGAAACTTCAAATGGAGATTCAAGAGCTGAAAGGAAAGCTGCAAGTCATGAGGCATGTGGAAGATGAAGATGACGAGGACGTTAAGAAGAAAATGAAGGAAATGAATGAAAAGCTGGAGGAGAAGTGTTCTGAGTTACAAGATCTAGAGGATATTAACTCGACCCTCATGATAAAAGAACGCCAAAGCAATGATGAGATACAAGAAGCCCGTGAAGAATTGATTACGGTATCTATTTTTAATGATTCCATGTTCTTGGGTGCTGGTATAATATGTGCGAGTGAAATTTTGGTGACATGTTCAAACGCTATATATACAGTAGTTGAGAAATCTGTATTGGGGAAGATGCAGTACTGAGCTGTGACTGATTAATTGTTTGGATGTAAATCTGGGTTTTTTCAGGGATTGAGAGAATTGTTGAGTGAACGAACCACTATCAGGTTAAAGCGGCTGGGAGAACTTGATGAAAAGCCCTTCATCAAAGCATGCAAGGAGAGATTCACTGGCGAAGAAGCTGAGGTGCAGCATGCCATGCTTTGCTCGAAATGGCAGGAAAACCTCAAGGATTCAGGATGGTACCCATTCAAACACGTGGGAGCTGAAGACAAAAGGAAGGTTTGTTATGTCCCATTTTATGATTTTTCATTCGGGTGAACTAGTAGTAATGGTGCTGTTATATGGATATGCTGCAGGAAGTGGTGGATGAAGAAGATGAGCAAATTCGGAATCTGAGACAAGAGTGGGGAGAAGATGTGAAGAATGCAGTTAAGACAGCACTAGAAGAGCTCAACGAGTATAATCCAAGTGGCCGCTACTCTGTCCCAGCACTCTGGAATTTCAAAGAAAAAAGAAAAGCCACACTCAAAGAAGTGATCGAGTACATGACGCTGCAGATCAAAAATCTCAAAACTCTCAAGCTCAAGCGCAAACGAACCTGCTAGGTACTCACTATTTTGCTCCTTGGTTTGCAGCATTCAAAGAATCTTAAGCTTGACAATATATTTTGCTTATGCAATAACTTGGCAAATAAACTACTCTCGGTGATGGACACCCATAAATTAGTTTAGTGTCTCCCTAATTGGCTTCTGTATCTGAATTTTCAGTGGGCTTGTTCCGCTTGTAGAATATACGAAGTGAGTTGAAGAAGTCAAATGTGGTCGTTGGTTTTAAGTTTTAACTGTTTGATTGATAAGATAAATCAGGGCCTATCTATATGTTTTGATAAGTGGTTGGCCTTTTCGACAATTAACCACGGCCAATTAAACCCGGTGAGTTCTGTGTACTTAACCACGGTTTATAAAAAAATGAAAACCAGTCTCACTAATCTCCTATAATTCGTTTTGGGCCGACAAGCCCGGCCCATTAGCCATTTTTCTTTTTTTTCCAGTTTCTGAATTTTGTTTGGTACGCCGGTATTATTTTAAGCAATAATTCAGAAAGGGCAAAAAATGCTGACTTCAACGGAAAAAAAAAAGAGAGGCAGAAACAACAGAACTTGTGGAGAAGAACAAAAAATCGGATTCAGATGAGAGAAAAACAATTTAAAATAATAAAATAAAAGATAAACGAGGAAAATATAAAAGCGATTTAATATTATCTCACTTCTTCTCCTTCCATTTCCTTTTCGATAAACCACCACATCCCCTGAAACCCTAGCCACGACAATCGCCGACTTCTCTTCCATCTACTTCGTCTTTGATAACCAGGTTCGATTCACCGATATGACCGCCTTCTTATGTGTGTGTATATACGCTACTGCCAATTTCTGCGTTTCATTTTGGTTTCGTCGAGCTGTTTGCGAGATTTTGGATTTCTGGGTGATTTTGTTCAAAGCAGAGATTTCAGATTTGTTGAATGTTCGATTGATTTTTGTTTTTGTGTGTTGGATTTATCGCAGGTTTGATGAAACCGGATCGGGTCTGCCTCTAGATCCGTTCTAGGTTTTGGAATTCCAGCGTCTTATCATATTGGTCAATCCAGATGCTCCCGAAATCCGTAACAGATAGAAGAGATGTCTCTGTTTCTGAAAGACGATTCGATTCAAATTCGCGAAGTGTGGAACGACAACCTGCAGGAGGAGATGGATCTGATCCGAGAAGTGGTGGACGATTTCCCTTACGTCGCCATGGACACGGAGTTCCCAGGGATCGTCGTCCGACCAGTGGGAACCTTCAAATCGAACGCCGACTACCACTACGAAACCCTAAAGATGAACGTCAACATCCTCAAGATAATCCAGCTCGGCCTCACCTTCTCCAACGAACAAGGTAACCTCCCAACCTGTGGAACCGACAAGTACTGCATCTGGCAATTCAATTTCCGAGAGTTCGATGTCAATTCAGACATATTCGCCCTCGATTCCATCGACCTTCTAAAACAGTCAGGCATCGACTTTGCTAAAAACACTCAAGAAGGAATCGAGTCCAAGAGATTCGCAGAGCTCCTCATGTCCTCAGGGATTGTGCTGAACGAGAACGTGCAATGGGTCACATTTCACAGCGGATACGATTTCGGATACTTGCTGAAGCTCCTGACATGCCAAAACCTGCCGGATTCACAAACAAGCTTCTTCGAGCTGATCAACGTTTAATTCCCGACAGTGTACGACATCAAACACCTGATGAAGTTCTGCAACAGCCTACACGGAGGCCTGAACAAGCTCGCGGAATTGCTGGAGGTGGAGAGAGTTGGGATCTGCCACCAAGCTGGTTCGGATAGTTTACTCACGTCTTGTACTTTCAGAAAGCTAAAGGAGAATTTCTTCATTGGCCCTTTGCAGAAATATTCTGGTGTTTTGTATGGATTAGGTGTTGAAAATGGTCAGGTTGCTCTCTAAACAAAACAAAAATCAAATCAAATAAAAATTCCTTATAACTCTCTCTGTCTCTCTCTTTTTTTTGCTTTGACGGGAAATGTGTCGAAGACACCAGCATGATCACAAAATCGGATTGATCCAGATTTTTTAACTTTTGAAAATTAGGATCATAAACAAAGAGGAATTATCTGAACTTGAACTGTCTGGATTCTGGAACAAAGCGACTCAAATCCAGTTTATCATTCAAGAAATATGGTACGGAGTAATGACTTAAATAATGAAATATTTACAGTATGAAATGAAAAGTCTTTCTCGGTTCCAGTATGAATAAATGATTTTGTGGGCACACATTAAGGCCCATTAGTTGATATTATTCAAGCCCGATAAGTTGTAAGTATGCTTAATCTGGGTTTTTTTTTCTCTCTAAACCAATCTCACTCAATTAGAAAAACTAAACAAGAATTATTATTGTATTAGTACTATAAAAAATGTCATCGTTTTCAGATCAGTGGTTGTTTCTTAAGAGTTTGAGGGTCTTGAGATTTTGGCAGTTGTTGAGAGAATGTGAGGTTTCAAGTATGTATCCCTGTAGCGAGAGTGATGTGAGGCTTGGATATGAGAATGAGTGTGGGGGAAGGTNAAGGAGAATTTCTTCATTGGCCCTTTGCAGAAATATTCTGGTGTTTTGTATGGATTAGGTGTTGAAAATGGTCAGGTTGCTCTCTAAACAAAAATCAAAAATCAAATCAAATAAAAATTCCTTATAACTCTCTGTCTCTCTTTTTTTTTGCTTTGACAGGAAATGTGTCGAAGACACCAGCATGATCACAAAATCGGATTGATCCAGATTTTTTAACTTTTGAAAATTAAGATCATAAACAAAGAGGAATTAGGATCTGAACTTGAACTGTTTGCGTCTCGATTCTGGAACAAAGTGGCTCAAATCCAGTTTATCATTCAAGAAATATTATGGTACGACGGAGTGATGACTTAAATAATGAAATATTTATACTATGAAATGAAAAGTCTTTCTCGGTTCAGTATGAATAAATGATTTTGTGGGCACACATTAAGGCCCATTAGTTGATATTACTCAAGCCCAATAAGTTGTAAGTATGCTTAATCTGGGCTTTTTTTCTCTCTAAACCAATCTCACTCAATTAGAAAAACTAAACAAGAATTATTATTGTATTGGTATAAAAAACAAAAATGTCATCGTTTTCAGAATATCCTTGGCTGCATCCTTGTCGGTGAGTGTAGATTTAATGAATCCAAGAGAAGTTGAGAGGTTAAGACAAGTCTTGCTTCTATGGACATGTAAAATGGTAGAGCTTGAGATCTTATTTAAGGTATGTTTACAAAAACATAACTCATGACTACTACCACGTCTTATTCTTCTTAACTAAGATAACTTATGGGTTTCTAACAAAATATAAAAAAAAACATAACTTATGGGCATTAATCGTTGGTATGTGCAGAATAACAATGCTCATAGAGAAGAAAAAGATGAGTCATTACAGAAGAAGTTGTTGGAGGAGAATAACAAAGAACCGTTTCCCAAGTTTAGTGTAGATACAGTGTGGATGCATAAATTCAGCGGTTCAAAGGAAGAGTTTGCCTTGGCGCCGTGTTTGATTATGCAAGGGACGGTGGTGAAGAAGATGATGATCAAGGCGACATCCTTTTCTGCAATGAAGAAGTTGGAGATAGAAACGGCAGTGGCCAAGCTACAAGCACTTCAAACGAAAGATCAGTGGCAGCTTACCATCAAATGTTTCTGATGATGGACTTTGGTTCGAATCTTTCTGAATTACGTAATTAGTTAAAGATAAATTCATTGATATAACATCTCCTGAACAAATTTTGTACGTAATGTTGAAAACAATTAGTTGTTGCCTCTTAATGATCATTAAGAGTTCAAACCACAAAATATCTCTATAAATTAATAACTCTATAAAATAATAAAATTTTGAAGTCCCAACATTATTAATTTATAGAGGTTTTACTGTAATAAGTTTTACTAAAAAAACGTGGCCCTCTAATTTTTAAAAAATTTGGTATATTGCATTGATGGCAAAAAAACAAGAAGATTAGTTTATCTAGGCTTCTTTCCAACACTTTGAAACAAAAATTAAAACAAAGTCGAAGCAATTAATGGCTCAAGCGTACTCTAGTCCATGAAATTTTTCTGAAAAAGCAATCTCTAAAACAGTTAAAGCTGCATAACATAAAACCCTAACGAAGAATCAAAACTTCGCGAACAAGACACGGTTAACAAAGGGAAAGGAAAAAAACAACATTTGACGTACGTGTCGCTAAAGACTGAAGAAAATAATGGAATTAAGATGAAAAGTCGGAGATGAGGTATTGCGTGAGGAATTTCTATGCCGCAAACAAGAATCAAGAAGCCCTGAATACTTACGTGACGGGAAAGAGAGGAGCTTTGAGAAGAGCGAAAGAGAGAGACCGATGAGGCAAATAAGGTGAAATTGAAAAGAAAATAAGAGCTAAAAATGAAATTAGGAAAAAAATAAAAATATATATTTTTAATTGTATTCTATAATTGAATAAAAATATATATTTCATTGAGCTTGCGGGGTCCCGAGGGTTTCGCCGACGGGTTTGACTCCTAGCGGATAATGGCGACAACCGTGGAAGTAATACGAGTCGCATTTGACCCATATTCGTTGATGACGGACGTCGCCTCCTCTCCTCTGAACGTGTCAAGCGCTCCATTCAAGTCAGAGTCAGAAACATGCCTCCTCTGTTTGGTGCTTTTTAATTCCGATACTGTGTAGGGCCTGAAGGCCCAAGCAGAATAAAAATATATATTTTTAATTGTATTCTATAATTCTAAAAAACAAAAAAAACTTGATAAAGGAAAGTAGTATCTTTCTTCATCTTCACAAACTCAATTTAGCGATAGTACTGCGATTCGGGTTTCTAAATATGAATTTCCGGTTTAGGTATTGCTCCTGTGTCGTAAACGCATTCAAATAGCAAGGAGACATGTATGGGTAAGTTTTATTTTTAGATTGATATTAGGTTATGGATATAGCGTTCTACGGGTTTTTTCTGGGGTTGTATTCTTCAATTCATTTACTTATATATATCAAATTGAATGTTACTGTCCATTGGCAATTGAAGCTTCAGAATTTAATTACTTTTTTTTAACATTTTTGTTTCCGGAATTTACTATGGTTACGACTTACGATCGATCATCATATATGCATTTGTCAATCCATCTCTCTCTTGGTTCTCTTTGTCTTGTTTGCCAAATTTGTTAGTGAGTGGTCTTCAGGTGTTTTTGAGGATGTTGTTGATTGATCCACAATCTCACAATGCAAATGTTCTGTTTCAATCTTTTACCACTCACTAGATAAAGTTCATGTCCATTGCTGCACTGTCTTTGGCCTATAAAATTCTACTCTTGCTATAATCTTCTGCTTGAAGAGATGGATTGTTACGATCAAAGACTGTCTTTGGAATTTTTCAGGACCTGATATTGTCCTCTTGCTTTGGTGGCTGCTATTCCGGAGCACATTGATCTGATGACTGCATTGGAGCTGACTCTTAGGGAGTCACGTGCTTTTATGGTAGGTCTCCACGAAAGTGCTAAGCTCGTTGAGAAGCGTGTCGCTCAGCTATGTGTCTTGGCTGAAGACTGCAACCTACCTGATTATGTCAAGCTTCTTAAAGCTCCATGTGCTAGTTTGCTTACCCTTGGTGAATGGGCTGGTGTAAGTCTTATATTTCCTCTTGCATAAAGCTCGTCTAAAGTTAATGACTTGCATAGGTTGTGACAGCTCTGCAAGATCGATTCCGAAGGAAATGGTAGGAAAGTGGTTGGATGTTCATGTGTTGTAATTAAGGAAAAGAGTCCATATATTCTCAAATCTCCATTAACTGGTACAGAGTCAAGTTCTATGTCAAACTTGTGGGTTTTTGTGGTTGAATGAGAATGCTTTTGCCTGTTGCAGGATTACGGAGAGGAGACAACTGCACTCAACATCGTTAAGAAGCATCTAGAATCTCACTAAACAAGCATGAGAAAGCATTTCAATGTCAAATGCGAGAATAGAGATGTGCTTGTTTATTGGATTGCTCTCGTTTTTGATGTTTATGTAGGCTCTAACTCTTCCAAGACCCACTAAAACCATCTTTGCTCACGTTTTGTTGTCTTGGCCAACATTTGACAGTTATTATAATTCAAGTTTGGCTTCTTTCTGTAAAATATTGGTCAAGTCCTTCCGCACCGAATCGAGATTGTTGATATGGAGATTTGTAGACAATATTGGTAACAAGTACGAAACTTTATCTTATCAAATACCAAGAAGGATGAAGAAGGCCGGAACATGTTTATTAACCGCTAAAATGAAAAGTATAATTCATTTCTTTTTTGTAAATCATATTACATATAGCAGAAGTTTGAAATCAGAATTTTAAATTTGTGAAAACCTCTACTTCATTTTTCTCAAGTTTCAACTTTTCTATCTTCTCTCCCCATTTTAAACAAGAAAGCACCACTTTATTCCTCCGAATTATGGCATCGGTCTAAAATTAAAAATTAAAGAAGCAGTTATGGAAACAAATTTATTATGTGATTCAACACAATCTAGATGTTCGTTGGAAGTTAAAAAACCAAAATTCCCACAAATTTCCCCTTAAAAGAATTTATCTCTTTGTCTTTTTTTCCTTGTGAGATTTATAATTTTGTAATTAACTCGTAGTATATATAAGTTGTTTTGCATGTTTAGGCACACCGTTTAGCCTCAGAACCACCCGAAAGCTCTCTCCCCTTTATTGCTCTGACCTTAGGACTTGAAGCGTTGCGTCGATTACAGGGTGTTTTTGGGGTGAAAACACAGTTTGATGTTGTTTTTTGGTTTTCTAGGGTTTTGAAGTTTGAGAATTTCTGGGGAAGAAGAAACAAATGGCTTCTTCTATTGTTGGATTGAACGATCTCTCGAAAGCACTCATCGAGGCTGGAAATAGTCTTCTTGGTCCTCATTCTTCAACTGACGAGCTTCTTACCCTTCTCGATGTACGGCTTCTCTTCTCACCAGTTTCTTTGATTCCTTCGAACAAAATCGTGTCATTGTTCCTTTGCTAGGTTGAATTTACGAAATGCGATTAGGGTTTCTCTTTCTTGCCGATAGGGAAAGCTTGATTGTGTGTTTTAGCTGATTGCTTGGTGAAATCTTGGTGCTTTTTGATGAATTCGTTGCGTTTTCCGGGGAATTCGAACTTGTTAATTTGGTTAGAGGCGGCGAAACCTTTTTCTTTAGAATTTCTAATTTCAATCAGAACCACTGGATTTGTTCTCTGCGTAGGAAACTGAGTCTCTGCTTAGGAATGTGGAGCAAGATCAACCGCTGTCAATGCAAAATGCCCTAATTCCCTCGAAGAGTGCTTTGGTATCAGTTGACCTCTTAAGCCATCCTGATTCTGATGTTAGGGTTTCAGTTGTGTCCTGCTTAACCGAAATTGTGAGGATAACTGCCCCTGAAGCCCCTTACAGTGATGATCAAATGAAGGTAAAAACAAATCAAATCCCAGTAGCAATCTTCATCTCTCTCTCTCTCTCTCTCTCCCTCTCTGTAATTTCTATGTTGAAATCTGCTTCTTTGGTATTACAGGAAATCTTCCGGTTGACTATAGAAGCTTTTGAGAAATTAGCTGATGCATCCTCTCGCAGCTATGGGAAAGCTGAGTCTGTTCTTGATAGTGTATCAAAGGTCAGATCATGCTTGGTCATGTTGGACTTGGAGTGCGATGACCTCATTCTACAAATGTTTCGGATGTTCTTGAAAATCATAAGGTAGATTAGATATACAAAACCTAATTTACAGTATCTGAGAAACTCTTAAGGTCATATCCTGAATTGGGGTTTTGTGTGTGTGTGTGTGCATCTATTAGATCTGATCATCCACAAGCGGTGTTATCGTCAATGGAAATGATAATGATTACAATATTAGATGAAACCGAAGAAGTATCCACGGATTTGCTCGATACTCTATTAGCTAGTGTCAGAACGGAAAATCAGGTAAGGTTTCTTCCTATTTCAAGTTAGTTCTCGCCGTCAACTAACTTGGGATTTGAGTTTTCTTCACTTCATGTTTTAGAATGTTTCGCCAATGTCTTGGAGTCTTGTGGAGAAGGTTCTTAGTAGATGTGCCCGTAAACTTAAACCATACATCATGGAAGCTTTGAAGTCTTCAGGGACCAGCTTGGATATGTATTCTCCAGTAGTTTCGTCCATATGCCATACTGTTTTTGCCACTACTAAAGTCCACAATGTAGTTAACACCAAAGAAAATGAGGTATTCAAGATACCCTGAGCTCTATGTTTTGATGGTTGATTGAGTTGTTATATGGTCAAATCTTGAAATATCATGTGGTCTATACTTTACGAGCTATCTTTTTCATGATTCAGGCAGCTGAAACGAAGCTGGGGAGACAAGTAGCCCCAAGTGATTCATTAGAGGTAATATTTTTGGTGAGCTTGTTCATTGTAGAGTTTCAGCTTCGTTTAACAGTGTTATTTAACCAATTAGCTTGATCTAGGACAAACTGGTTTTGGGGCATTCTCGCAAGGAGATTCGTTCTAAAAGAAGTTCCAAGAGACCTGCGAGAGGTGGAACTCAACGAATCAATGTGAATGAAAAAGAAAGAAACGGAAACAATCCGAATTTTTTGAAACAGAGGAGCCTGAAGCAAGTGCGGTCTGAAAGTGTAGATGCAGAAACAGATTTAGGAATTACAGGGAAAAGAGGACGGAAACCCAATTCTTTGATGAATCCCGACGAAGGCTATGACATTTCTTGGATTTCTGGGAAAAAAGATCTGTTAAAGACATCGTCAAACAAAAGGCTCCAGAAAAAAGGGTATGGAGGAGAATCATCACTTGGAAAGGTGGCTGCCAAGAAAACACCTTTGGCTAAAGAAACTTCTCCATCCACTAGTAGGGCTCTGTCGGGTTCAGTTAAACGAAGCCGGGTTAAGATAGATGAGAGTGATCATGATTTGGATTCTCTTTCTTCACCGAGATTGAAGAAATTGGTATCTTGCTTCCGGGATGAAGAGTCTCTTGAGAAAGAATCAAACCAGGAGAGCTATGAAATACCAGAAGATGACAGAAAGATTGGGAATTCAAGCAAGAAGACAAGGTCCCATAATGGTGTAGAGAAAAGTCAGACATCAGCGAAAAAGAAGCCAATTGTAGAACCTAAGATTGTGAACTCCAGCGGAAAAAGATCATCAGCTCGCTCAGATGCTAAGAAAAAGAATTTAGATGGTGACTCTCCGGAAACTCCTGTTCCACAATCATCAAAGAGAAAGGTAGAAAACGAGATGGTCAAAGATTTCTCTTGTCTAATTAGTGATATCATATAAATTTGTGTAATATTCATGGTTGGATGGACCTTTGCAGAACAAGGTTTCTCAAGTTGCAGCTAGACCATTGGCAGAAGAAACTGAAGAAACTTCAAAGAGTCATCCGACGAGGAGACGGACAGCAAGAAAAGAAGTGGTATAATAAGCTTTGTCGCCTTCCGTCCCCATTATTATTAGACTTTAACTGTCACATATCTGTTACCAAATGACATATGTATCTCCTCTTTTCAGGAGTCTGATACGAATGTCTTTGGCGAGGATTTGGTCGGTAAGAGAGTTAATATCTGGTGGCCGCTCGACAAGACGTAAGTGTATTCCAAACTTGAAGATTCTTGTTTCTAAGTGTATCTTAACCATTGCTTTTCCGTTGATGGTCATGCACTGTGCAGTTTTTATGAAGGCGTCATAGAGTCTTATTGTAGTCGTAAGAAGATGCATCTGGTGAGAAAGCATCTCTGATCTGCTACTCAATTTTGCTCCTCTTATCAGAATCATGCCTGTTGCTTAGTTGATTCATATGGAATGTTTGTTCCCTCACTGGTTGCAGGTAGTATATTCTGATGGAGATTCGGAAGAGCTTAATCTCATTAAAGAACGCTGGGAGTTACTCGAGGATCTCACTTCTGCCAGTGAGGTACGAGTGTCTTCTTTTTGTTTCGAAAGAAAGTGTAATCGCAATGCTTAATGATTTCCCCAAAATCGATCAGCAGGATATGGAGATTGATCTGCCAGAGTCCATTCCATTATCTGACATGTAAGTAAAACGTTTTATGGGTCAGCTTGTCATTACTTTGATCTGTGTAAAGTTATAAGTCTTCAACTCTTACGGGCTTCTGTTGTCATGATTTTGCAGAATGCAGAGGCAGAAAGTCAAGAAAAGCAAAAACGTGGCGGTGTCTGCGGAACCGACTAGTACCTCAGCTATAAGGTGTGTGGGAATTTGCTAGTTATTATGGTTTTATATGAAATTTGACTCCTTGTTCTGAATTAACTGGTGTGTATATATGTGGTGATAGATCGTCCAGTAGAACAGTTATGAAGAATGATTCTGGCAAAAAGCTAAATAAACAGGTGAAAAGAGGCAAAGGTGGATCGAAGGGTGCTGTTGTAGGCGAAGAAAGAGAAGGAAAGAATCTCAAATCGTTGAAAGAGCTGAATGCTCAAACTGACAGAACAGATGAGCAGGAAGTGAGTCGAGATGTGGACCATGAAAATGAAGATGATTATAGTGAGAAGCAAGAACAATCCGAAAACAAAAGTGAAGAGAGCCTGAAATTGGGTGATACAGAAGCTGAAACTGAGGAAGAAGAGAAACAATATCCAAATTCAGAGGTTGAGAGTGAGAGAGAGGGCTCAGAGTCGGAAGAAGAGCCGAAGTGGAGAGAAACAGAGGATATGGAGGACGAAGCAGAAGATAGAGAAGAGGTTGATGATAAAGTGACAAGCACAAGCTTGTCTGAGATTGAGAAAGAAGAAGACGAAGAGAGAGACTCGTGAAGGAGTTTATACTTAGGGCATTGTGAGCAAAAACCATTTCAGCTTGTCATTACTTTGAGCTGTGTAAAGTTATAAGTCTTCAACTCTTACGGGCTTCTGTTGTCATGATTTTGCAGAATGCAGAGGCAGAAAGTCAAGAAAAGCAAAAACGTGGCGGTGTCTGCGGAACCGACTAGTACCTCAGCTATAAGGTGTGTGGGAATTTGCTAGTTATTATGGTTTTATATGAAATTTGACTCCTTGTTCTGAATTAACTGGTGTGTATATATGTGGTGATAGATCGTCCAGTAGAACAGTTATGAAGAATGATTCTGGCAAAAAGCTAAATAAACAGGTGAAAAGAGGCAAAGGTGGATCGAAGGGTGCTGTTGTAGGCGAAGAAAGAGAAGGAAAGAATCTCAAATCGTTGAAAGAGCTGAATGCTCAAACTGACAGAACAGATGAGCAGGAAGTGAGTCGAGATGTGGACCATGAAAATGAAGATGATTATAGTGAGAAGCAAGAACAATCCGAAAACAAAAGTGAAGAGAGCCTGAAATTGGGTGATACAGAAGCTGAAACTGAGGAAGAAGAGAAACAATATCCAAATTCAGAGGTTGAGAGTGAGAGAGAGGGCTCAGAGTCGGAAGAAGAGCCGAAGTGGAGAGAAACAGAGGATATGGAGGACGAAGCAGAAGATAGAGAAGAGGTTGATGATAAAGTGACAAGCACAAGCTTGTCTGAGATTGAGAAAGAAGAAGACGAAGAGAGAGACTCGTGAAGGAGTTTATACTTAGGGCATTGTGAGCAAAAACCATTTCAGAAAGATTCTTAGACTCTCTGGTTTTTTTTTTTCCTTTGTTACTAGATTGTTTATTGAACTAGTTTGAGATACTGACGTCACCTGGTTTGTGTTGTGTGTCTTGAGAGTTTGAGACATTGTATTTTAGAAAGCTTATGTTATGAGCCACACGTTTCTTTGTCGGTTATAAAATCATTTTCCACGTGCGACTTTGAATCCTGCGCTGATAGAGAAACCACTTGGAAATAGCCCTAAATACATTCAAAGATCTTGGACTGGACGTTTTGAATGAAACCATAATTGACTTGAAATCAGCTGTAAAAAAAAAATAAAAAATTACTTAAATCATAATTGACTTGAAACATAATTAACCTTCTTCTTTCTATTTAAACCCCATGTTCATAAATTAACTTGAAACATGATTCAAGATGGCATGAAAAGACTATGCAAAGAAAACAACAATACGAGTTTTTTTTTTTTTTTTGTGCACAACAATACGAGTTTAAATACTTGAATACAAGAGAGTTCCGTTTTCCAAATTAAATGCCAGAAATAGCTTAACATGATTGGTGCTTTTCTTCTTTCTCTCATTTTTAGATCTGTCTTGGTTTATCATTAAATATTTTTATTAGGAATACAGTATAAATATAAATATATTATATGAATAATATTAAAAATAAAGATATGTTCTCTTATTTTATTTTGTTGGTCATTTTTTCTTTCTTTTCTAATTCACTATCAAAAGGCCATATAAATCTAACGGTCAAGAAAGATGTACTTACTTTTATTGAAAAAAAAAAGATATGCATACTAAATTAAATTAATCTTCTTCATACATCAAATTAATCTTGGTTAAAAGATTCAAGGGAGCTTTCCTATCAGAAAAAGTTGGGGTCCGGATTATATAATAAGTTAGAGTCAAGGTCAATATTCTCAACGTCTCACCACCAGTTGTTATTTTTTTAAGCCTAAGATAATGACACCAATGAGATACAAATTAAAAATTAAAAAGCACTGCTCCTAGATTTGTATAGAAGATCTTAAAGAGCGTGTACGTACGATTGCTAAGCTTTTATCAATGTCTTTTAGATCTCCATATATTTGAATTATCAACTTTTTGGTTTGCGTAAATTTTCTTCTTTTTTTGTTCCTAAAGTATATATATAGCAATTTCGTATTCGAAGTTATAAAAGTTAACCAATTAAGGCTTTCCATTTGGCAGATTTGGAATAAAATGTAAAAGTCAGATTCACAACACTTTTAGTTGACGATTTAGTTTGGCTTTTTTTTTTTTCCGGAATGCGTTTACACTTATCGCCTACAAAGCTACCACTTTGAAACTATTGTACTTCTCAAGTGTTCTTAAATAAATCAAATAAAATATTAAAACCGATAATTCTTCATTCACCAAACCCACACTCTATCAATAAATCAGTACAAAAAGATATACTAATCTAATTTTTCGGTTTGTTTTTACAAAAAAAAATATATAATTATCTTAGGCAGACTCACCAACTCTTTACCATGGTTGGGTGAAACACGGCAAAGTAATAAAAGAAAAACGGTAACTTTTTTTGAAGTCTCTATAAATACAAATCACCAAGTTTCTCTCAAACGACACATCATAATATATAATAACTCTCTCTCTCTTAAGCCCTTTGAGACCTTCTAACCTATTCAGAGGCTTTTGCTCCAGCGACAAAGAAAAAAATGCCTGTCGACGGGAAACTCGTCTGCGTCACCGGAGCCGGCGGCTACATTGCTTCTTGGATCGTTAAGTTACTTTTGGAGAGAGGCTACACCGTTAGAGGAACCGTACGGAACCCAGCTGATCCCAAGAACAATCATCTTAGAGAGCTTCAAGGAGCCAAAGAAAGACTCACTCTTCACAGTGCAGATCTTCTCGACTACGATGCTCTCTGTGCCACAATCGACGGTTGCGATGGCGTTTTCCACACCGCTTCTCCGATGACCGATGATCCCGTTAGTAATTAATTATTTTTTTTTTCTTTCTAAAATCGGTTAATCCATATTACTCTGTTTTCCTAGTTTTAATTTTCGTAACTTATAATGAATGTGTAATTAAAATAGGAGACAATGTTGGAGCCGGCGGTGAACGGAGCCAAGTTCGTGATCGACGCGGCGGCTAAAGCCAAGGTCAAGCGCGTGGTGTTTACGTCATCGATCGGTGCCGTCTACATGAACCCTAACCGTGACCCTCAAGCCATAGTCGACGAAAATTGTTGGAGTGATCTCGATTTCTGCAAAAATACAAAGGTTTTTTTTTGTTTTTAATCTATTTATTTGTTGTTTCAAATTGAACACCGACACGCCCGGCAAGGAGTTTTCTTCAAACCCACCGACCGAAATCCAAGTGACCAAAATCAAAAATCTGGCTGTAATAAGTTTACGTGTTTAATTAGCCTTTAAACCTCAATTTCGTAACTCTAATTTTTTTTTTCCTTTTTTTATTGTGCCTTGTAGAATTGGTATTGCTACGGGAAGATGGTGGCGGAACAATCAGCGTGGGAGACGGCGAAGGCGAAAGGTGTGGATTTGGTGGTGCTAAATCCGGTTCTAGTTCTCGGACCACCGCTCCAGTCAGCGGTCAACGCTAGTCTAGTCCATATCCTCAAGTACCTCACCGGCTCAGCCAAGACCTATGCTAACTTGACTCAGGTCTACGTAGACGTCCGTGACGTGGCACTAGGCCATGTTATGGTCTACGAATCACCCTCCGCATCAGGCCGCTACATCCTCGCCGAGACCGCGCTTCACCGCGGCGAGGTCGTTGAGATTCTTGCTAAATTCTTCCCGGAGTATCCACTTCCCACCAAGTAAGTCAAACGTTGGGCTCTTTTAAGACTTAGGTCAATATTATATCATAGTCAACACGATTTTGTGGGTCTAATAAATACAACCCTGGATCTTGCAAACTATATTAGCTTAATTTCTGATATACTTTAATAAATCTAATTAAAATCATAAATATAACCAGTTAGGATAAAAGGGACATGAGTGGTGGTATTTGGTATTGTGATTTGTGACTATTTGTCCCATATACTAAATATTTATTATTTTTAGCACTTGAGGTGAAATTGGTGTGGTACTAACTCTCACATCACAAGGTCCACGTCATGTATCACCTACTTCTGACATGGAGATCTTACAAAATCTTACGTGTACACGTGTTTGTGTTTGTGTTTTGGTCTTTGTATTTATACTAAAAAAAGGTGTAGTCTTGTTTACGGGTCTAACTCCATTTGACAAAAATGAAAGTATAAATGTTTTTTTCTTCACCTACTCCAAAGTTTGGTCACTAGTTTCATGACTTGTGTCTCCTTTGGCTAGCTCAATAGTTGATACGTTAATTTAGATTGATACACAAGAATTCGCATCCACATTTGTTATGTTGATTAACATATTGAGTTTTTTTCACTTTTTAGGTGTTCCGACGAGAAGAATCCGAGGGCAAAGCCTTACAAGTTCACTACTCAGAAGATAAAAGACTTAGGCTTGGAGTTTAAACCCATCAAGCAATCTCTCTACGATTCTGTCAAGAGCTTGCAAGAGAAAGGCCATCTTCCTCTTCCTCAAGATTCGAACCAAAACACAACGTCATAATCGTCAACGTCCAAATATTCTGATCATACCTTCATTAAAAGCTTTATTCTAGTAATACGTTTGATTTGACCAAGTTATTTGTTTTAATCTTAAATCATTATATATAATGGAAGCTGATTGTCTTTTTTTTTTTTGTGTAACGAAAAATATGTTACTCGTATGTATGGTATGATAATGGAAGTAACGATTTTATTATCTGATGTTATTATTATATAAACCTAAGAGAATCTGAGAAAAAAAAAAGACACAAACCAAATCTTATTAATCTAAGGACCTTCCCACTAGTACTATCAAAAGAGGTACTTGTGAACTTGGTTTGGGATAATTCTATCGGAATTAAGTTTTGTGACGATTCAATCAACATCGGTTGTAGACACTCTACCAGGTAACTGCATATCGACAATGTCTTGTCTTGGAAGTGTCTCCACAGTTTGTGAGTTTCTTGATACAAGAAGATGAGTGGCTTCTCTATTTTTCCGGAGGACAAGGTAAGCTATGGCAGCTAAGTAGATGGCAATGCCTGAGAACCCAAGAATTCCACAGAAGACGACAGCAACAAGTTTCATGTGACTATGGATAAGCAGATTTATAAAACTGCTTACTAGATAGTATATGTTTATTCCCATGATTAAACCACCAATGACCCAGGTCAAAGCTGAAATCTGTAAAAAAAAAAAAGTACGAAGTTAAGAGATAGATGAGGGTTTTCGATCTTTTTTTCTTTGGTTTGATGAAAATGCGTTTGATTGTTACTTACCGCCATTGGGTTGACGTATGAACCCATCTTGGTTTTGCAGCTAGTGAATTTGAGAAGAGGAACTAGCGCGAACGGGAGCTCAAATGATAAGATCATCTGTTTACGATTTATTCAATCGATGATTTGATTTGGTGATGTAAGTCATATATATAGAGATGAGAATGACTGTGTTACCGAGGCAATGATGATTAGCTTTCCGGCTCCAGCTGAACCACCGATGAGAGCAACGATTAGACTCGGGATAATAGCTAAGCATCTTGTTAGGAAGTTTCTGAGCCATGGCTCGAGTCTTAAATCAAGAAATCCCTGCATTACGTATTGTCCAGCATAAGTTCCGGTTATCGTTGAGCTCTGCCCAGATGCAAGAAGCGCGATCGCGAATAGCTTTGAGCTCCATTTACCCACAACGTTCTGTTTCAAAACAGAGGAAGCAAAAAAAAAAACTTTTATGTTGTGCAACCTAAGGAAAGCGAACAAAAAAATAAACAGTAGCCGCATGCAATTTACCCGTAGCAGAAAAGAAGCCTTGTTTAAGTCCAAATCCTCACAACTAGCTCGATCTTCGGTGCTTAAGTCCGGGGCATTACAAACAGCACCACTTACTGATATCACAGAGACATTTATGAGAAATGCCACCATTAGAGCCAATCCGCTTTCGATTAAGTAAAACCGACAAGCTTCCTTGATACCACTAGCGGAACGTGGGATTTTCCTGGAGAGAACCAAGGCCGAGTGGAGGAAGAGATTGTGTCTGTGGAAACAAATAAAAGGACGGCCTTAGAAGATTTAACAAAGAATCTTATGATGATGGATGAAGAAAGGTAGAGAGTGAGAGCTTACGGCATAACCATGGCTCCAAGCAAAGAAATTGCAAGACCAGTTGCGCCATTTCCTTTAAGCTGAGGAACAAAGAGACCATGTAGGACTTCTCTTGGGTCTGGCTTTGAGTAGTGGAGCTCAATGAAGAAGCATATAGCAATTGTGAACACAAGGAATGCAATTAAGAACTCCAGCTTTCTCACCTGTACATCCCCACACACAAGACCAAACATCACAAGAATTGACCATACATAGCACCCGCGAAATCAAAATGATCAAAGATAGTTAAAAATGAATACCCCGTATTGTTGAAGTGCGAGAAGCATCAGTGTACTTAACCCCGTAAGAAGAACACCAATCCATATCGGTATGCTAAAGAGCATGTTCAGAGCAAAAGCTGTTCCGATTACTATATAAAGGAAACCAATAATGGCAATTAGCACTAACAGAGAGATTAGAGAAACATAATTGAAACACACTAAGAAGAGGAGTGTTGAAAGTTGGTGCCTTCTGGGATGTCACAAGCGACTACTGCGATTTCGGCAACAACCCATAACATAAAGTTTGGGACTTTGGAGTATTCGGCTCTACAATGCTCAGCTAAATGTTTTCCTGTGATCATATAGTCAAATTTAGCAAACTTGGTATACAGAAGGAAAGAGTGACGTTTTGTTGTTGTTGAAAGAGTTAACCTGTGACAACACCAAGATTTGCAGCCAGAGATTGAATCACCAAAGCCGCACAAGAAGCCACCAATATGATCCAAAGCAACTGTTTTTAAAAAGAAATCAATTTTTATATTTTTTGTGGAAACTGTAAGGATTAGCGAAAGGGAGAGTAGAAACGCACCTCATACTCGAAACGTGCTCCGGATTGCAAATCAGTCTCAACTGCAAAACAAAGGACGAAGGAAGAAGCATTAATAATCTAAAATTTAGAGAAAAAAAAAAAAAAAAAAACAACAAATGGATGATGTGGTTTTATTATCTTACAGTTTCCAGGATCGATATATGCGATGGAAACAAGAAAACCAGGGCCTAAGTAAGCGAAGAAATTCTTCCAGCTTTTCTTCTGCATATATATGTAAAGAAATCAAACAAAAGTTATTGATCAAACAAACTCTGCCAAAAATCTTAAGTGATAAAAACAAAAACATATTTTCAAAGGGTTTGAGCCAAATCATGAGATTAAAAAGAGATTGTAAAACCTCAGAAACAATAATCTGATTGGAATCAGAGTTCTCGATGAGTGGAGAGTTGGAGAAGCTTCTGTTGCCGCCGGAGCTCGCAATGAAATGAGGTCGTCCTGCTGCCGCCGCCATCACCGTCGTCTGTCTCTCTTTCCTTTGTTGACTATAATAACTAGAGCAACGATATATATATATATATATAAGGGAATGAGAGATTTCAGGGAGAGATTAATTAGTGAGTGAATAATTTAATTGTAAAACAAAACAAAAAGAATAATCGATATCTAACGTCTCGAGAAATTGATCCACAACTTAAGGGGATTACTACAGAGAGTTGTTGAGGGATTTTCTAATAAGAATTTAAGATAATTGTTGACGTAGTTAGTGAGAATTTAATTGTAAAGCCCAAAAAAAAGGTTCTTTGCACAAACCTCGGTATCTCAGAACAAGAAGAAAAAAAGAAAAAAAAACACAGAGTTAAAAGAAGTGTAAGAAGAAAAACTAAAAGAGTGAAATATGATGTCTTAAAAAAGGGGAGTTCAAAGGTTGTGACTCTGGACAAGACGGAGTTTCTTTTGTTGGGACCTCAATTTAAAAGTGCATTAAAGACGATTTTATTTTTTTTGTTGTTTTGTCTCGACTCTCAGAGTGTTCTTTCTTTCTCAATTTTGTTTTATCAGGATAGTATCCAATCCAAAAGCATCGTAAGGCAATTTTAGAGAATATCATTGTAATCGTAGAAATTAAGTTATTTTCCAGATATACAAAAAAAAAAGTAGTAACAAGGAAAATTAGAAAAGCCTATACTAGAGTTTTAGGTAGTTAATATTATTTTTCCTTTTCATCATCTTAATTTTTTTATTTTTTTATTTTTTATATTCTTTTTCTAAAACAAATATAGTTTATTTATTTATTTTCTATAAAAATGTATTAAACGGATTAAATCGGATATCCACAAATATTTATAAATTTTTGGAATATTCAGATTTTTGAATATATCTTTATATATTTAGAACAAAACAAATCATAAAATTAGATATCTAATACTAAAAATAAAACAAATCTGAATTTTTTTTAATAAATATCCACACAGCGTCCATGCCTAGGAGCCGGTTAGGCCTTTGATTGAGACTTGAGAGAATAAAACGATGCAGCAGAAGCAAAGAAGACACAACTTGATGGTGGGTCCCAGATGGAAGCTACGGCCTACGAGAGTGTGTTAAGTGTAACAACAACGATTGGATCTCATCGGACTCGATCAAAGGTAGGTCCCACTCACTTTTCAGTTTCTTCCATAGATTCTCTGTAAAAAAAAAGTGTAATTGGACGGCTTCGCTTGACTCGTAATCAACAGTTCTGTTTCCATTTTTTTTTTTTTCCTGTTTCGATTGTTATTAAAAAGTGGGATTATTCTAGGATGTAAATCAACATTTAATATTTTTTAGCAATGAAAGATGGAATAACCTTAGATTAATCTAGGATGTAAATCAACATTTAATATTTTTTTAGCAATGAAAGATGGAATAACCTTAGATTATTCTAGGATGTAAATCAACATTTAATATTTTTTAGCAATGAAAGATGGAATAACCTTAGATTAATCTAGGATGTAAAATCCAAAACTCGTTTGTTACAGACTTTAGTAACTAGTACTGATGTTTTAGTCTTTTAGATTATTTAGATGCTTTGATTTTTGTTTTTTTTTTAATCTCTGAACCTAATTTTTGTTGATTATGAGGTATCTGACTTTTTGCTAGTTATAAATAAGGGATTTGGCGAGCTAAGATTTTTTTTGGTTCTCTCGTTGATAAAGCTAGTAGAGTAATACTTTAGCTGCCTCTAGGAAGAATAAAGAATAAGAAAAAAAAAGGTTGAGAAACGGAATAATAATTTTGAAGACGGAAGAATTAGAGTTTTAACTCTACGCTCTAAGGATAGGAGCCATTGACTAGAGAATAAGCACGGTCTTGAGAATATGCCAATGTTCGACCCCCACAATCTACGGCCATTATTTATCAAGACCAAAAAAAAAAAAGCTGCTAACTGACAAAAAACCAAATTAATATGAGAGATATCAGCATAAAACTATACCAAGTATGGTTGATCAAAAAAAGAAAAACCTATACCAAGTACCAACTATATCTGACACTTTAGCACCCCAAAAAAAAAAAAAAAAACTATAATTCAAAACCACATATTTGAGTTATGGTAGCTGATTACATAAATAAGTACATGCAATCTTAAAACAACACAGAATTTTGAAAATCAGCATAAAAGAAGAAAAATATACTTTTAAAATTAAACAGGTTTAAACGATATTTGATTTAGGCTTATATTTCAAATTAAAACCACACGAATTGTGTTAGGTTAAAATTTAAAAGCTAAAGAGCAAGTTTTACCAATAGGGCACCTGTTTACCAATGAAGATAAAATCAGTAGATACAAAACATATTATGAATTTTTGGCTATATAGATATAGAAGTTGACTTTTGTACACATGCGTTCTTATCGTATTCATTGTGGAGTTATTGTAGTCCATTGAAAATATATACATTGAGAACGTACCGGTGTAGTTGTATAGGATATAAAATGATCGCGACAATGACAACCTATCTTTGAACATATTTAGAGAATCTACCGGTGTAGACACTATAGATATGTATTGAATGATCGCGACAATATGTATGTAACTGTGTGTATATATAGTATTTTATACTATATGATAACATTATTTGGAAAATCTACGGGTGTAGAGATATATGGCGACAGTATGACAAAATGTATAGCATATTATATATAGGTAGGTAATACATGTGTCGCTGGAAAATACATTTCTCATCATCTATGGATAGTGGAAATGGCTTTTGATAGATATAATTAAGGAAGTTATTATTATTATTATTATCTAATAAAACTTGAATCTAATAATCGAGGCAACGAAAGAGTATTTTGATAAACGATGGGAGGAATTTTGAGATAATGGATATATTTTCAATGGACTACAATAACTCCATCATTGTTAAAAAAAAAATAAAAAAAAAGAAAAAAAAAAGAAAAAAAAAAAAAAAAAAAAAAAAAAAAAAACAAAACAAAATAGGCTGCATCACAACCAAGAACAAAATTATAATGATTTGTGAGATTAAAAATGACAACTGAAAGTATAACTTTTAGTTATCATATAATAGACTTATAGTTAGTGAAAAAGGTGGGACATCTTATTCATTCTTTCTTTTCTCTGTCACCTTTAAATAATTAATATTAACATTATATTTTTGTTACAGTTTTAGAATATCTTACTATCACTATTTTTTAGTAACCAAAAAGTTATCAATACTTCTCCACAGGCCGAGATTATTTTTACTTAAAAGAAAAAAAATTAAGGTTTTATTAGTTATCCATATTCATTATATGTGCTAAGCCGAAAGAATGTCCCCATAAGTATATTATTTTTTGGAATTATTCTCGTCTCCTTTATTTCACATTTTGGAGTTTTATAAATTAATTAATAATCAAAGTAACCCAACCGATATATAATTATTATTCTTTAATTGAGCACAAAAAAAAAAAAAAGAGAACTAAATTCTTAATTATCTTGTAGCTGAATAAGAACCATTTAGGGGTGTGGGTATTCTTTGGCTTGTCCTTGGTCGGAATTCAAGGTTTTTGTACTTATTCTTTCTCCTTTTCGCTTTCCTCAGGTTCTAGGTGTGGGTGTTTCGGAGTATGTGTCAGTGTTCTGTTCTTGTTGGGGCTCCGCGTTCGATACTGTCGGAGATGTGTCTGGTGAGTGCTAGGTTTAGTCCGACTTCGTGTCCACAGTTTGTCGGTGGTTTCCTGTTGTTGCGGTCTTTAGAGCCTCTGTGTTTCAGTTCTCTCCGGCGTCAAAATGTTAGTACAGTTCGGTTGCGGCTCTTCTTCAGTATAGTCTCTCTGCAAGTGTTTGGGTTTTGCGTTTTCTTCTCCTTTCCGTTAGTTTCGGAATCGTTTTCTCTGTTGTTTATCTCCGTTGTATTCTACATTTATATTCCGCCTTTGATCGTTTAATATATTTCAGATGAAAAAAAAAAAAACCATTTAGATTTAATGATTAAAATATTCCAAATATTCAATACGTATGAAAAAGATCAGATCATACGATATTTTTGGCCCAATACATTGTTGAGGCCCATTAAGAACACAAGAACGAGGCTCAGATTTCTCACTGGAAAATCAGGAAATGAAACACTAAAGAGCCAGAAAAATCGGGAGAATAGGCGAAAAAAGGCATAAGCGAAATGGGAATAGTGGCGGCGATCGGAGTTCTGTTGCCATTTCCGTTCTACTGGTGGCTGTGGACGAATCCTCAGTCGTGGGTGAATCTCTGCGGCCAAGGAAGAGACCCATCGATGGTGATGGCGCGTGTGTCTCACGTGCTCAAGGCTGCTCAGCTCCTCTCTCTCTTCTCCGTCGCCTCTCTCTCCTGGCCGCCTCCGCTCTACTTCTGGCCCCTCATGGCCTTTGGCCAGTTTCTCAACTTCAGGTCCAATGTTTCTGCCTCACTCTGTTGGATTGAAATCGAATCGAATGCGTGAGATTGACGAAAACACGAATCTTTAGTCCTCCCATTATTATTAATTTTTTGGGTTTTGAAATCGCATTTGTGACACCCTCCTTATTTCTATCTCTGCTGGTTGTGAAAGATTTGGTTTGAAATCGCATTTGTGATACTTAAAAGGGCTCGTCACATTCTTTGCAGACTGATATTATTGGAAAATGGATATCGAAAACTATATATATATATATATATATATATACATCGAGTGATGTTTGATCATATGAACACCTGCTTGTATGTTGTGTAACGCTTTGTTGCTTAAAGGTCCACATCTTTGCAGGGTATATCAACTGCTGGGTGAAGCTGGAACTTATTACGGTGTTCGATTCGGGAAGACAATACCGTGGGTTACAGAGTTCCCATTTGGAGTCATCAGAGATCCACAGTATGTTGGGAGTATCATGTCTTTGTTGGCTTGCCTCTCTTGGATTCCTTTCCAGTACATCCTCCTCTGGTGCCTCGGTTACGTTTTCATGATGCTTGTGGAATCAAAAGAGGATCCAAGTGCTCGTGCCAAATCTGTCTCCACATAAACCACTAGTTAGAAGAGCTTAACTCCCATCATGAAAGCCAGGTCCTTGTTGCTTGTTGAAGCAACTATGAGATTATCTTGCTCTTTATGCCAAAGCTAATAATGATGTTTTCATGATCTTCCTTTATGATATCTGCCAGTTTTTTTCCATCTTTGAGGCAACAATGATACATTTAGTTTCTTCTGCATTTGACACAAAGAACCAAATGGATACGCAGAGACACCGATGATCTGGAATGCGACGAATGAAGATCGGAATTCACCAAATCTTTACTCTCGATATTTTCCTTCTACTTCTTCGTCATCTGATTGAAAAATTTAACGTCGGCTCAGTGAACCGATTTGCTATAGGGTTTAGAACAAAAACAAGGAAATTCTTAAACGATTTGTGTTAATCTGACGATCGATATGTTATGGTTGATGTTTTGTTATTCACTTTCTTTTATAGGTCACAAATTCTGTAATTTAATTTTATATACACATGACATACACTTGGTAAACAAAACTTTAAGGAGCGGTGCTGGAATAAATTAAAACTGTGGAATATATATGTAATAAATATCAAATTATCTTGTGGCTAAATAAGAACAAATTACATTTATTGATTAATATATTCCAAATATTCAATACATGATCGTATGAAAAACCAAAAAAATCAGATCATCCCGATATTCTCTGAACAGAAGAATACAATATACAGATAGAGAAAAAATCGATTGTGCGGTGACAGTGAAAAAAAAAACAGAAAAAGAAGAAGATATGACTGTGGCAATGTATTGGGCCAATAAATTGTTGAGGCCCATTAAAAATACATGAACGAGACTCGGATTTCTCTCTGGAAAATCAGGATAAATAATGCCCTCCGATATTAAAAAAAAAAACTAACAGTGCCCCGATCTGAGCTAAAAAAACGGCTTTCCAATCAAAATAGAGTCAATGGCATCGGTTTCTTCTCGTAGATCTCTTCTCCTCCTCCTCGAAATCCTCTTCGTTACGTTTCTCTCCGTGTCGGCTTTTCTACCGGAGACCGGAGGACTAGCCGGAGACGACGTCGTCGAAGTCAATCACTCGCAGAGGGAGTTCGATTATTTCGCTCTCGCTCTTCAATGGCCTGGAACTTACTGCCGTGGAACTCGCCATTGCTGCTCCAAAAATGCTTGCTGTAGAGGGTACGTTTTGTTTTTTTCTTTGATTTTGAAATCTGTTCTTGTTCTCTCGAAAATCCGATTGAAACCCCCAACTTCTGTAACGGATCATCCATCTGTATGTATTTTTTTTTGTTGGGTAGATAAGGATCTGAGAAATTCGATTAGATGGGAGAAATTCGAAATCTCGAGCTTCCATAGAAGATGGTGTTTTTATTAAGTTCCAATAAAGTGTTTCATGTCTCTGCAGTACCTTGATTATTTCTTTAATGATCCAATCAAACTAAAGCTCTGCTTAATTTCTCGCTGTTTGAAAAGATTTGGCTTTTTAGTTTTGCTCTAGATTAATCTTATATGTTTCTTTTTTTGTTTTTTTTCATTTCCAGCTCGAACGCTCCAACTCAATTCACCATCCGTAAGTTAAAATCTCTTTCAATTTTAGTTTGAGATATCAACGTGTGTGTGTGTGAGTTTGAGCACTTGATTTTCTCAGCTTAGTGGCTTTCGTTTTTTTTTTCAGTTTCTGGTGAAGTTTTAAAGTTGTTTCTCTGATACAAGAAACTTTCTATTTTTGTGAAAATCTTTATATATCCGGAATATCTGGAAGATACTGCATACCCTTGATTTATAGTTAGTGAATGGTTCTGATGAGTAGTTTATGTGAAGATATACTTGTGTAGTTGTGTGTTAATATCACTCGCTAGCATCAAAGCAATTTGGTTGTAGTTGTGAGTTTTCAACACAAAAATCTCTCTTCTTGAGGATATTTATACGGATTTGCTGAATAAATTGCTCCTTTTTTGTCAACATTTTCCTTATTATACCTTTAGGTTGATATATTTGGTTGATGTATTTGGTTGATGTAGCTGATTTTCTCTTAAGGATTTCTTATTGCTGCAATTATTCAGCCTTTGAATCTTTTTTGAAGAGGAGTAACTTTTTTTCCAGCCACTTTACTGTTAAGACTATGAATCCTAATCATTTCTAATACTAATCTCGTAGATGGACTATGGCCCGACTATAATGACGGTTCCTGGCCTTCATGTTGTTATCGATCCGACTTTAATGAGAAGGAGGTAAAAACATTCATATTCTTATGTGGTTTATTTTTGAAGTTCTCTAAACTAATAAATGGTATAAAAGTCTTGTCTTTAATATCTCAAATGAAGATTCTGAAAAGAGAAAATTTGCAGATCTTGACTTTGATGGATGGTCTCGAGAAGTACTGGCCTAGTCTCAGTTGTGGTTCTCCATCATCATGCCATGGTGGAAAAGGATCATTTTGGGGCCATGAGGTGATTATTTATCACATTTGTTATAACTTTTCCCAGATAAGTGTATGAATCTCCCATAACCAAAACTAATCAGAGTTTCATTTGGGTTTCATGTATCTCTTTGCAATACATGTTGGCAGTGGGGTAATTATCTTGAATCTTTACTCCTTTAGATTGGTGCTGTTACTTTGCACAATACGGGTTTGAGTATGGTATTACGAGAAAAATGGGTTCTTCTCTCTAACGATTGTGCTGATAATTTTTTTATTTTCAGAGAAGCATGGGACTTGTTCTTCTCCTGTTTTTCATGATGAGTATAGTTACTTCATTACCACACTTAATATCTACTTAAAGCATAATGTCACGGTAAGTCATGACAGAGTTAAGTTTATGCATAGCGGGTTAGTTTAACAAGAAGATTGAACATGGTGGGTTAACTATATGCTTGCATGCATGTGCAATGGAGTTGATCGAGTAGTAGCTATTTATATAACTTTTTGGCAGCAAAGCACAAATAGGTTATGACTATGAAAATATTATATTTCTGCATTGTACCTTTTTGTTTTGTGACTTCAATTTCAGGATCTAGGCTTGAATTGACTACGTGTTTCATTTACGGTAGAGATTTTGATACTTGAAAGTTCTGTAACTGGAGAGATTCATTTTTTTACATCTACCATGGATGTAGACTGTTTCTTTTACCATGTTATATTTTCCTCTGATATGTCTCTGTTTATCAGTTTGTGAAGACATTTTTGTACATTTTTCTCTTCCGGAGAATATGTTAATGCCATTTTACAATCTCTGTGTCTGTAAATCTTGAATAGGATGTCCTTTATAAAGCTGGCTATGTTGCTTCCAACAGCGAGAAGTATCCTCTAGGAGGTATCGTCACAGCTATTCAGAATGCATTTCATATCACCCCTGAAGTGGTATGCAAAAGAGATGCAATCGATGAAATACGTATATGCTTCTATAAGGATTTTAAGGTATGTGTTCGACATCTCTTTCATCTTAGATTGGTGATTTCTTGTTAACATGGCAAAGTCATTAAGCTCTATCCTTTGGAATTTGCTTATTGGCATTGTTTTTGCTTTTCCTGGTTTAGAGTTCAAACATTTTCTGACAGATTTTTCTTTTATCACTACAGCCCAGGGACTGTGTTGGTGGTTCAAAAGATGTGACGTCGAAGAAATTATGTCCCAAGTACGTAAGTTTGCCAGAATACACGCCATTGGGTAAGTAAAAATCATAAAACAAACCATTATTTTGTTCATATCTTGAACATTACATAATTCCAACTAGTGGTTCTATGATTAGCTGTATATCCTTCAAAATGATAAGAATGTGTGTAATGCAGATGGAGAGGCTAAGGTTCTGAAGATGCCAACAGATCGAGAAGCTCCTTGAATCTGAAAGGATTTGGATCTTTGTTGTATTCTTATACGCAACATTCACAATTTCTCATATATAAACTTTGATGTTGTAATTTGACCGCCAAGCATATATAAACAATGAATAAAAAGATTGGTTTTTTCTTAGTTCTTAGGAATATGAATCCTAACTGGTTTAATCAGGTTTTTTCTTTATAATGGTAAGATTAGAAAGATCTGTAACAAGATTCAAAATCTAGCAACAGTTGAATTATATGCTAGATTGAATAGAAACTATAGTTGTTCGGGAGAGAATTTTAAGAATGGTCTAAAAATTTTAATATCAAACCGAGAGACTATAATACCCGCCATACAAAACAAAGATTTATTTACTTTGAGAATGGTCTAGATTTTGAGCGCATAAAAGGATTTATTACTTATGGTAATGCAAAATATACAAAACAAAGTTGAACAATTTGGTCAATCATCGGTTTTTTTCTACAGAACGTTTTCAAGATGTTTTCAAGATTCTTGATCAAGATCATGGAGGCGCTCATCTCAGCCTGTCCCGTTCTTGAAGATCTGACCGTATGTAGTGTTCTCCGTGTTCCGTTGTCCAAAAACAACAACATCAAAAATGTCTTTGATCAAATCATAGGCGTTTATGTTTTTCAAATTATCCAAAATTCAAGGGTTAAAGCCGATTAAAAATCACCAAACTAGATATTTGGCCGGGTTCGACTCCAAACTAGACAAAGAGGAGGAACCGAATGATGATGACGTGTTAAACTGCGACTGGCTAACGACAAGTTCTCTTCCATCGTACTCTTCTCACTCTCTCTTCCTTCAATTCGATTCCTTTCGTTCGCGATCGGAAAAGTCCTCTCCTTTTCTCTTTTTATTTTGTTTTTTCTTCTGTTTTTGTTGGTTCTCGGAAGTCAAAAAGGATTCACTCTTCCAAAGATTTTTCTTTTGTTTTTCTCTTTCACTTTCTTATGTATGTAATAAGTAAACCTTCTTAACTCATTCCCCTGATCCTTAATGAGCAACTTGGGCTCGCCTTGGTTTCTCTAGAAGACTTCCCAATAAGAAGAATGGGGGAATTTTAGGTGACGACTTTCATTTAAGTTTGTAAATGCAGCTGCTACTTGTTTCCTAGGGCTTTTCGAAACTGGTATTGGAATTGGTTTGAGGTTTTTGGGAAATTGCAATTCGTAGTCGTGATCCAGTGTCTTGAGAGCTGTGATCTGAAGAGGGCTTTTTTCGAAAAATCGGGAGACTTTAAGTCAAATGTCGGCTCCACCGCGAGACCGAGAATTCCGACCAGTTCTTACTCCCGCCGGTAACAAGCTGCGTCGCTGAGAAAACGAAAAGCCCAACCTTTACGGCGAAGAAAATGCCGGAATGCTCGCCTCTAAGCCCATCAATTCTGAGGCGAAACGGTATATCGATGAACGCATCGTATTCGTCGGATGCGTCGTCTTCGTGCGAGTCGTCGCCGTTGAGTATGGCGTCTACTTCGAGCGGGAAGAGGGCTTTGCGGCGTAGCGGGTCAAACTCTTCATCGTCACTGAGAAGGAATCTGACGGAGGAGAGAGATGTAAAGGCCGGTGATTGCTTCCCTGATGGTCGTAAAAGATGCGCTTTGGATCACTCCCAAATCTGGTAGGATTACAATTTCCTCCACATATTGGTTAGCATATGTAATTGATTGATGTAATCAATTTTTTTTTATTAGCATCTTACCCTATACTCAGGTGTAGACTTAATTAAGCTTCTTCCTCACTTGTTTCAGATCCTCTCAACCATATGCTAGAGAGAAATGAAGTTTTGGGGATGCTTCTTAGTGAGCATTTGTTCCATTTCCTTTCATAGGATTTGTGTTTGCAGCTATAGTTTCAAAACTGTTTCCGCTCTCTGACAATCCCATAATCCAAGCTATCCAGAATGACAGGTACACTCTCGTGGTTCAATATCAGGTGTTCGAGCGTTTGTGTATCATTCTTGTTATTAGTGCTAAGATTTGTTGGAAGAGAGAGAGAGAGAGAGGTTGGTTTCTCAATATAGAGGGATGTCTCCTTTCTCATCATCTCGTATTAATGTATCGCACATCTGTTACTTACGTACTCATGATATGGATCCCTCACAAAAGAGGTGAAATCATTCGGACTAAAAGTCATATAAGATTTTTTCGAATGGTCGTTAGAAAGAAATGGTAAATATAACGTGGACAAACATCCATTAAAATAAACACACACACACACACACACACACACTGGACCAATATGAATTTAATTGATGTAATCAATTTTTTTTTTGTAATGTTGATCTCTAGTTGATTGACTGAATTAATTTTTAACCATAAAACCACAATGGTTTTATTTTGTTTCAGAATCTTATATTTGGAAAGAAGGGAGTCGTTTTTCTTCTTTTTCTTTTTCATCGCAGTTCAATGTCGGTCTCCAATTTGGAACAATGTTAGATGGTATTTTTCGTCAATGCTTATACTTTAATTACATTAATTGATAGGAATAGTAATATGAAACAACGTAAAATAATATTTTGTTTAAAGTAGACAACGTAATAATCTTTTGAATGTTTATCTTGTTTAGAGCCACGTTCGTGCACTGACTTATTATATCTTGCAGTGAATTCGTCCGTCAGGAGAATAATTGAATCAAATATAAACCGTCGGATTCTAGATCAGACCATATTTATTCATGATTCATGAACAAGCCCTTTCTGTTTTGGTCGGCCATCTAGCATAAAGAAAAATAACTATTTCAAGAAAACAAAACAGACAAACGACAAAATAAACGTAAAGCCAAATCGAACCATTGGAATATTAATATCAAATACAAAATAAATATCAAAGAAAAACGTGTAATTCACGGAGTCACACTGTTCCTCTGATGGCTAAGAAGAGTATATAACAACAGTATGCGTACACATATCATTTCGTTTATTATGGTAACGTATATATGTTGAAGAATTAATAATTAAACTCATGAAGCCGCGAATAAATCAATCTACTCCCACTTTAGTATGTGTGTAATGACCAAACCGCAATGAAATATATATATATATATATGCGTGTGTTCTTTTTTTCCCCGCCAAAAATGAATCCTATAGACTAGAGTTAGAGTTCATAGATTAAAATATATCACATGCAACTCTTAAGTCTAGAAATGGAACAAAATTGTGTATTATATGGAGATTTTTCCAACTACCAATGTAAAAAAAAACGAACCGCTAAGTTTAGAAATACAAAGATGACCTGGCATATCGAAGAAAAGTAAAACATTGCAAACAAGTAGAATCAAAGATATTGGATTAGTCGTTGGTTTTTCATACTTGGTCGTTAAATTAAGTGAACGTGGACATTAAAGGACAAAAACCCAAAAGACCATTTCCAAAAAGGCAAGAGGAATTGAGAATAAAATATATTAATAATTTAATATCTACTAGACGTTTTGCAACACATGTTTTAGACCTTTTGTGATCAGACAGCAAGTACATGAACCCTTGAATTGTACGGCCTTTTTGTTCTTTTAACCACGTTCAATGCATCCCTCCCTTTTTGTACCCTACCTATTACTGCTTAACTAACCAAGAAAACAAGAAGACCACAACCAATCCTTTATTAAAAATCCAGAATAACTTTATTTTTTTTTACATTGTCTCTATTTTTTTTAATTCAGATACTTTTCGCACGCCACAAAGAATTATCGTTATAACACTTTCACACAAATTGATAAATAAAACGTATTTCCTAATATATATATATATATATATATATTGCTGTAGAAACAAAATTAACTCTTGAAACTTTGTTACATTTTACAATTCTTAATAATTCTAAAAAATTATGTTAACTTTATCAAACGATATATATTCCTTTACAAAATATATATATATATATAGAGAGAGAGACTAAAACGACAGTAAAACGGATGAAATGTTATTACTCAAAATGTCAAACAATATCACATGGTTACTTAACAAGTGAAATCTCATACCTTTTTCTCCATATTATACCTTAAATCATGCGTTTAAAATAAAATAAAAATAATATTTTTGTTTAAACTTGAGATATTTAGACCGGAAGAAGAGAGAGATAGGGAAGAGGTGGAACTAAACCAAACCACTCGTGTGTTGGATTTTCGGAGTCAACGTGGTCAATGGTCAAAGTCTTTAAAATACAGGAAAAGAATTGTGCTTTCGACTTCGCTGCCTCTCTTCAGTTCTGTACTGTCTATGGACGAGAATAGTTTTGCTTTTTTGTTGATTTTTTTTGTCCACTTGTATTTCCATTTTCCTGACTTCATCATCACCAGTGACGTTCTCAGATATCATCACCGACTTTAATTATTTTCCTTTTTCTTTTGTCTCTGCGATTTCGATTACTTTTTTGGTCGGCCATTTTTTTTTTTTGGACAACCATTTCCAAACATGCATAGTGTTTGACCCAAAAAAAAATAAAGTGATTTTTCCCACTTATGCAGTAAATTTTTTTCTAAATTAATAATGTTAAAATTTCAAAATTTTATTATTTTATAGAACTATTAATTTAAAGAGATATTTTGTAGTTTTCAAAACGCCAAGTAGGCTTGCCTTTTAAGAATTCACATGCTGTTGAACCAAAAAAAAAAAAAAAGTTGGAAATAAAAATTCGACCTAACAAAATTATTTATCCAATAGTAATAAATTTTCCAGGTACTATTATTTATTGTTATAACATGGATCAACAAAATTACGATATATAACTGTTAAAATTTCCTTGTGTAAACAAATACTTCCTACTAATTGGGGTTTTTCTTCTTCTTAAGATTTGATAAAGTTCGTCAGCATAGTATCGTCAATTGTCCAATTGTTTTTGAAAGGCCGTGTCGGCTTGACTTTGACCAAACGAAGCAGACGTCTACATATTTTAATACTCCCAATTAGTATTATTATAGTCACTCACATTCAACCATTTAAACCACGTTCCGCACACTCTATTATACCATTAACTACACACACCCTACTAATAGTATTATTTTTTCGTCAACCGTAACTAATTAATTCTTATATTAAACTTTCTAATTAAACACCCCTATTATAAACTACATTCAATCATTTCTTTTTATCCCACATGTCGTTCGAAATCCTTACTTTATGTTTTTCCTTATCTTAAAAGGGATTATAATATTGCTGTAGGATATTTAGGTCTAATAGTTTTTTTTTTTTTTTTTTGAACAAGGTTTAGGTCTAACAGTTAAATCCAAGAAATTATAACACATGTATTAAGTCACTCGTTAAGCTTGTTTGATAAATCTTTATTATCCGTTTTGTTTATCATTCAAACGAACCGAAGTTGTAAATTATACATTTTGGTCGAGGCATCAAGGATTAAACATTTGTAAATTATTCAAATGTTTTTTTTCTTTTCATGTTCAGTTCATCATCGATCGTACGAAATAATTACAAATTCTGGATTTAAAACAGAGTAACTTGTTACATGATAACCAACTAACTTTATGTAGGTGTAAATATTTTATAAAAATAGCATCTCATCCATGTCATAATAAATGTCGGTTTACCATTTAAATTTTGTTATATATAAAATATATTTTTTAAATTTTATCTTTATTATCTTAGTTTAATATTAAGAGATATAAAATTCAATATACTAATAATGTTGAATTTTTTTTTAAAATTATGTGAAAAACTTCAAAACCATATTTAGTCTGAAACTAAAGGAAAAAAAAATATAAGATAATTTAATGCTAGGAAATTGACTAAATTTAATTTTTGTTTTTCGATTAGAGAAAAATAATGGATAGAAAGCATATAACTTTTTTCCTATATAAAAAAAACTAACCATTAACACACACGTTACGTTAGGTCACTTTTTTCAAGAAAATAAATTGTTTTTGTTTAATATACACACTATAAAGGTTTGAAGTATATAAATTAGACAAGGAATTAATTAATAACGAACATCTCAAAGAAAACGTGGAAAGAATCATATAATTATATTTGGTAGACAGCAGAACCAATCACGAACCATATACCTTTATTTTTAATAAAAAAGAAAGTCAACCATGCATATAAAATAAAAATCAAGAATAGAAAACACACGTATTAAATTTAGTAAAAAAAAAATGGTAATAAGGATTGGACCAAATACGTGTGCGGGTGGACCCGAGAGAGACGAGTTGATGAGACTAAAGACTAAAAAAGTAAAAGGAATATGATAAGTCCATTAGTTTATTGCATGAAAATGAAAAGCACATGCTCCTCTCCCTCTTTCCAACTTGTTTCCTCTTAACACTTCTCTTTATATATAGAATCAAAATCATTCCTTCTTCCACAATCCCAGAAGAGAAAAAAGAAGAACCCAAGATCGACTCTTTCTACGAATCTCTCAACTTTCTTCCTCAGCTAACGGAACTCCCACACACAACCCAGATCGAAGAAGATTCATCGTACATATACATGGACCAGTACTCATCGTCTATGGTCGATACTTCTTTGGATCTCACTATCGGCGTTACTCGTATGCGAGTCGAAGAAGATTCAACGGTATGCTTCTCTCGTATTCTGATTCTTTACATCTTTAAAAAACATTCAATTACGCATATCCATGGATATTGTTACTATTTCATTTTACTATGAACACACATATATTTTTATATACGATCGCAAATATCTACAGATTTTGCATATGTATATATTTACATACGCACATACATACACATATATTTTTAGATATACTTATCTATAATTTTTAAACCTCAAAACGAAAAAAAAAAAATACTACTAAGTACTCTCACTCATGTGTTGGGTTCTCGAAATTTGATGGCAACAGCAGATCATAGGTTATATAAAGTTATCTTGTGTTAAGATATGGTTACTAACTTCATGCAATATATATATAAACTGCAGACAAATGCTTTGGTGGATGAGTTAAACCGAGTGAGTGCTGAGAACAAGAAGCTCTCGGAGATGCTAACTTTGATGTGTGACAACTACAACGTTTTGAGGAAACAGCTAATGGAATATGTTAACAAGAGCAACACGACCGAGAGAGATCAAATCAGTCCTCCCAAGAAACGCAAATCTCCAGCGAGAGATGACGCAATTAGTTCGGCGGTTATCGGTGGAGTGTCGGAGAGTAGCTCCACGGATCAAGATGATCAGTATCTGTGTAAGAAGCAGAGAGAAGAGACTGTTGTGAAGGAGAAAGTTTCAAGGGTTTATTACAAGACCGAAGCTTCTGACACTACCCTTGTAAGCCTTCTTGAAAAACTGTCAAATTTAGTGTGTATATATATATATATTTAGAAAATTTAGTTCATGTGGTTTATTGATTTTAGAATCTGTTTCTTAAATATAGGTTGTGAAAGATGGATACCAATGGAGGAAATATGGACAGAAAGTGACTAGAGACAATCCCTCTCCAAGAGCTTACTTCAAATGTGCTTGTGCTCCAAGCTGTTCTGTCAAAAAGAAGGTAATAATAATATATAAGAATCAAAACAATCATGTCTTTTCGCTAAAAATATGAATTGGAATAACGCAAATTTGCTAGGCATATTTAATCTGATTCGGATTCTGTGTTGGTTTCTCTTCAGGTTCAGAGAAGTGTAGAGGATCAGTCCGTGCTGGTAGCGACTTATGAGGGTGAACATAACCATCCAATGCCATCGCAGATCGAATCAAACAGTGGCTTGAACCGCTACATCTCTCTTGGTGGTTCGGCTCAAGCAGCTGATGCAGCCAACAGAAGAAGTAGCTTGGCTGAGCCAGTGACTACCGTTGATCTGACAGAATCCAAGAAAGTGACGAGCCCATCAAGAATCGATTTTCCAGAAGTTCAGAAACTTTTGGTGGAGCAGATGGCTTCTTCCTTGACAAAAGATCCTAACTTCACAGCAGCGTTAGCCGCAGCTGTTACAGGGAGATTGTATCAACAGAATCAAACTGAGAAATAGCTTAGTTTCAAATACCGTTAGTGTTTTTAGATTTAAATTTGTCATGAAAGAGAAAGTAAAGAGTAGATAATAATCCCTTGTGATACTGAAAATGTAACATGTAATCGTTTTCACACAATATCCCAATGCATTCGGCTTAGAAACTCCTCCTAGTTTGACAATAAAAACATCTGTACAACAACTGCGAGCGCAAGAGAATAATAGCAAACTAAGCAACACTGTTAAAACTAATTTCCCTTGGTAATTCTTCAGTTACCGGCATCGTCTTCTTCTGATACGCAGCAGTCTTGGTGTCTGAAGCAGCTAGTGAGATGGTCGTTTGTGAGGCCAGCTGTTTGCATGAAGGAGTAGATAACAGTTGGACTAACACTGCGAAAGCCTCTGCGAACAAGGTCTTTGCTTATCAACTCGGCTTTGGAAGTCTTCACTGGGACTTGGCGTGGGTACCGGAATTGGCTCTGCGTAGGCTTTTGGTTAACGAAGTTCCAGATGTACTTGTCAAAGGATCCAAATTCATCTATTATCTGGATTTGAGAAAAAAACCAATCACAGTAAGAAAGAAAGAATAAAAAGTTAATTTTCAAAAAGGTATGAAGAGGTTTATAGATGGTACATTACCTTGCGAACTTGATTTGCATTTTCGAGGATTGACCGAAGCTTTTGCTCTGATAGTAATGAAGTGGTAGCAGCAATCTCAGGGGATGATGTTATCCTTTTGTTAGTTAGTTCGGATATTGCAATTGGATCAAAGTCCATGAAAACTTCCCTGTTTCAATAAAGCAAAAGCATTTTCTGAGTTTCGAGCTCATAACAAGTCAAGAAAACGAAGCTTTGGTTCTAGTTACCTGAATATTTGTCTTCTTGAAAGTATATCTTTCCAGGATAGTTCGGCAAGAGCACCAGATAGGCTTAATAGCTCGAAAAGTTTCCTGCAAACAATTTAACGAATAAGAGCGGTTTTCTAATCACAAAACAAAGAGCAACTCTCTCGGATCAGCAAAAAGAGAAGTCATCACGTACTTGTCATCGTGGACAGGAACTCCCCACTCTTGGTCGTGGAAAGCAATGTAACATTGGTCTTCAACAAAAAACAATCAGCCAAGTCGTATCAGATGAAAAGATTCAAGCCGGGAAAAAGCTAAGGCCAAAGCCCATCAGTACAGAGAAATGGCAATGAAACTAATCTCTGTGGTCGTTGTTTAAGAGAGATCGGATTGATTAACAAAAGCAACACTCAAGATTTGAGCTCTACATTCAAATACTAACTTCCTCTAAACCAAGAAACAGAATACTCAAACTCAGAATTCAACTGACACTTGAATTGCTTAACCGGTAAAGCCAAGCATCAATGGCAAATGCTAACCAATAAGTGGAAGAAATTGTATTCCTACCAGATTTGGGAGTGATCCAAGCGCATCTTTTACGACCATCGGAGAAGCAATCACCAGCCTTTTCATCTCTCTCCTCCGCCAGATTCCTTCTCAGAGACGATGAAGAGTTTGACCCGATACGCCGCAAAGCCCTCTTCCCGCTCGAAGTAGACGCCATACTCAACGGCGACGACTCGCACGAAGACGACGCATCCGACGAATACGATGCGTTCATCGAGATACCGTTTCGCCTCAGAATTGATGGGCTTAGAGGCGAGCATTCCGGCATTGTCTTCGCCGTAAAGGTTGGGGTTTTCGTTTTATCAGCGACGGGTTTCTTCACCGGCTTTGACAACGGTTTCTGCTGCAGCTTGTTACCGGCGGGACTAAGAACTGGTCGGAATTCTCGGTCTCGCGGTGGAGCCGACATTTGACCTAAAGTCTCCCGATTTCTCGAAAAATGGCCTCTTCAAATCACACAGCTCTTAAACACTGGATCACGACTAAGAATTGCTTTCCCAAAAAACCTCAAGCAATTTCCAAGACCAGTTTCGAAAAACTAAGTAGCTGCATTTACAAACTTTAAAGGAAAGTCGTCACCTAAAATTCTCCCATTCTTATTTGAGAAATCTTCTAGAGAAATCAAGGCGAGCCCAAGTTGCTCACTGGGATGACGGGAATGAGTAAGGTTTACTTACATACATAAGAAAGTGAAAGCGCAAAACAAAAAAAAATCTTTGGAATAGTGACGAGAAAATCCTTTTTGACTTTGGAGAACCGAAAAATAAAGAAAGGAGAGGACTTTTCCGATCGAGAACGAAAGGAATCGAATTTAAGAAGAGTATGATGGAAGAGAAGTTGTCGTTAGCCAGTCACAGTTTAACACGTCATCATCATTCGGTTCCGGACCCAACCCGGATAAAGCGGGCCAAATCTGACCAGTATTTGTTTCAAGTTTCAGTTGATCGGATCAGGGGTCTTAAATCCTAACCCGATAACTCCCAAGATCCATCTATATATAACTTAAAAAGTATTTTCTATCTGAATGATGATTATAGACTTATTTGAGCAAGGTTGTCGTTGGTTTTGGTTTAGTTTTTAGTCTTTGTATTTCGATATCAATTTCTCTTATTTTTGGTTTTTGTCTAGTTTTACCTGATACGAGTGGTTTGTCTTTAACAGGTTCACTCATACATGAATGAAAGTGCACATTTCCTTGTCCTAGATGAGATAAGAAGAAGATGCTGACCCTTCAAGGAAGCTCCTGATCCTCTTGACACTTCTTCCTGGACACAAGTTCCTAATGTTTCTACCAAATCCGAGTTTCCTAAAAAAAACTAGTTATTTTTAATTAAAACCCAGTTTTCTCTCGGGCCCGAATGGTGTTCCTCGTGCTTCGCTAAACTTTTCAAGTCCTCCTCAATCAGATTCATGCAACTTTGGTAATCAATTTGCTGTCTTAGATGAGGGAGCGTATACATGGTTCGAGATAGGCGATTCGTCTTCTCAAAAAACTCGAGGAGAAAGATTAATCAAACCCACACAAAAAGTCCAAAAAATGCAATGGACCTTGGTTCGTGGTCGAGGTAACCGTGGCCGTAGAGGTCGAGGTGGCCGCGATGCCGCATTAGGATAGATAGAGAGACCTAATTCTCTATTACTTCTCCTTCTCTTTAGCTCCTACTTAACTGTACGGTTGCTCTTGTTAGCATTTTTTCAAACTCTTCCAAACTATATGACCTTTAGTCTTATCCTTGTACTAGGTTATTAATCCGCGCTACGCGCGGATCTGTATTAATATTTTGGTTTAACTTTTTTAGCTAATATCTTTTAAATTATCAAAATCATAATAGATTTGTAGAAAAAAAAATTTATATAAAATAATTTAAAATATATTGTGTAATTTTTTCTATTTTTGTTTATAAAATTAAAAATCTTATTAAGTAAAATAATAGTAGTGATCACCTATCGAATTATCCAACTTCTACATGCACACACGTTTGATTTAGAGAAGAGTTTCATTAATAAGATCTTGGTGTTTTATTTTGTTTTTCTTGTGATTTTTATAGTTCTTTCTCTCAGTTTTATGTGTTTAAATATTTGGTTTTTTGATTGAATGTCTCATTGATGTTGTGTAACTATGCATATATAATTTGTGATTCATGTTGATAACAATTTTTGTATTTTAAAAAAAAATTAGATATGTTGTTTTATCAATTTTTTTAATTTAAATACAAAGTGTAATGCGAATTTGTTAGAATATACAGAGGAACTGGTCGCTCGGTTTCTAATATGCATACTGAGTTTTGCACAAGTGTGTTTGAGACAATTAAGAAAAAGATCGAGTTGTCGCGAACAACAAAAGGCTGCATGTAGTTTTGTTGGGAAGCAGCAATGATCATGCAAAGCCGTTTCTTGCTTCTCCACCATGCCTTCCATGAGTTTTAACTTATACCTCTATTCAGTTTATCATTGATATCTGTTTTATTTGCAGTCTACTATTTGATAATTTTGGTTTTTAAACTTGTAAGATGATGTGGAGTCTTCACATCATTTTTACTGTTTTTATCTTTATTTGTTTTTTCCATGTTTTGATTTGAATAGTCTATCTAGATATGCCAATCTAAGTTTGATTCATAAATCCGTCATACTTTATTATTTAAATAGAATTTTAGAAGGTGTTAGTCATGTGTTGTTAATTTTGGCTCATATATAAGTAGTGGCTAAGTATAAAAAAATATTTTACTACTTAGTATATTTAGAGTATTACTTGTGTAGTGTTTTTTTATAGTTTTTAAATCAGAAGCAGGTAGTGTATTAGTCTTTGTATATTTAAAGAGTATGTTTGATTTATGTCTGTTTGTTTTGATATAGTTAAATTCAACTTCTTATGTTTAAATAGAAATGCTTATTTGGACAAATGAAGTTGATTTTTTAATCTTATGTATAGCTTAATGCATTATCTTTAACTTTTTATTTGTTAAAAGCTCTCAAGTTTTTTTTAATTAAACATTTTTATATAGATTTTCAAAGAGTTGGAATATAATAAATTAATTTTTTAAGATGATTTTTTGTGTGTTAATTTAACTTTTTGATTATTGATTTCTATATTTGTTTTTTTTGTTAGTTTAGCTTTTGTGACATTGAATTTCTATTTTATTTTGGCAAACGCTATAGATTTAGATTTTTGACATAAATTCTTTTTATCTATTTTGTTAGTTAAACTTTTTTTTATCTTAATTTTCTATTATACTATGAGTATTTTCGTTTTTTGTGTTATTTAATTTCTTTAAATTGTTAATCATATTTAACATTTTTGTTTAATGAAAACGCTGATTTGAACCAATGAGATTGAGTTTCTTCGTCCTATGTAAACGTTCTCAATGACATAATGCTTGATGATTTTTTTCTTTGTTAATTTAACTTTTTTTATTTTGACATAAAATTGTTTTGGAAGTATAAACATTTTTTAAGACATAATTTTCTTTTTCTTTTTCTATTTTTTAAACTTTCTTATATTGATTACTTAAATAATTAGCTTAGATATCATGTTATTTTAATTTTTGATGTTTCTTTCTATGCTAATTTTTTTTTGTTATTGATTTCTATTTTAACTGTATTGACATTTTGTAAAACATAATTTCCATTTTTTATCTTAAATAATTAGTTTAAATATCAGGTTAATTTTAGATGATCTTATATTTATTTAATTTTACCTTTTTGGTATTAATTTCCATTTTAATTAAAATGTTAATTTTCGTTATCTTTTTGTTTGTTTTGATTTAATTTAATTTAGTTTTTATGTTTAATAAAATTATTGATTTGGACGAATAAAATTGATTTTCTAATCCTATGTATGGCTTAATACATCAACTTTAACTTTTTATTTTAAATTTTTATTAGTTAAAAGCTCTCAGTTTTTTATTAGTTAAACATTTTTATATTGATTTTTCAAAGAGATAACATATAATAAATTAGTTATTTTAAGTTGATTTTTTTGTTAACTTAACTTTTTGGATATTGATTTCCAAATTTGTTTTTTTGTTAATTTACCTTTTGTGACATTGAATTTCAATTGTATTTTGACAAACGCTATAGATTTGGATTTTTGACATAATTTCCTTTTATTTGTTTTGTTAGTTAATTTTTCATTATACTATGATAATTTTCGTTTTTTGTGTTTTTAATTTTAAGATGGATTTTTTTTTGTTAACTTAACTTTTTGGTTATTGATTTCCAAATTTATTTTTTGTTAGTTTAGCTTTTGTGACATTGAATTTCTATTTTATTTTGACAAACCATATAGATTTGGATTTTTAACATAATTTTCTTTTATCTGTTTTGTTAGTTAATTTTTTTTTATCTTAATTTTCCATTATATTATGATAATTTTCGTTTTTTGTGTTTTTAATTTAATTAAAATGTTAATCATATTTAACATTTTTGTGTTTAATGAAAACGCTGATTTGAACCAATGATATCGAGTTTCTTCGTCCTATGTGGCACCCTCAATGGCATAATGCATCAACTTTTTTTAAGATGGATTTTTTTTTTGTTAACTTAACTTTTTGGTTATTGATTTCCAAATTTGTTTTTTGTTAGTTTAGCTTTTGTGACATTGAATATCTATTTTATTTTGACAAACGCTATAGATTTGGATTTTTAACATAATTTTCTTTTATCTATTTTATTAGTTAATTTTTTGTTTATCTTAATTTTCTATTATATTATGATAATTTTCGTTTTTTGTGTTTTTAATTTAATTAAAATGTTAATCATATTTAACATTTTTGTGTTTAATGAAAACGCTGATTTGGACAAATCAAATCGAGTTTCTTCGTCCCATGTGGACGCCCTCAATGGCATAATGCATCAACTTTTATATAGTATAGATTACATTTATGTATTTTAATATGAATACCCTTTTTCAAAAAAAATAATAATAATAATAATAATCCGAGTTTCCTCTTAAAAAATGGGTCCATGTCGGTTGTGAGGTAAGACTCCTCCAGAATCAACTTGAATTTCTTAGGAAATGCAAGATCCTGTATTTCAATTTTGAGATGGCTGATCATGCTGAGTTTCTTAGGTTTCTAGTAATTTCATGAGGCCATCAGGTGCTCAAACTGAAAATTCTTTGAGACTGCTTTTGAATATAACCCACTACATCAATGTTGGTATTGACAATGTTGAGGCTGCTTATGAGTTCTACCGAGATGCTTTAGGAGCTAATGTGATAGAGAATTATCCTCATCAGAGTGTTAAGTTACGCCTGCAGGATTCCCAGATTGATCTGATTAGTTACCGAACTTCTAGGCGAGTCTTTTTCATATTTCCCACTGATTATATTGATTCTACTATTGATATTATGTGTGTGTGTTTTTTTTTCGAGATCAAGTATGGAAAAAATGATGATGTGTGTATTTTTTATCCAGATCAATTATTGAATTGTTAGGCAGCTCGGAAGTGGCCAAAAGAATTGGAAGCAACCAAAGATTCTTGGTCGCTCCACTCACTGAGTTAGACAGAGAGAGAGGAGTTACAATGAATTATTTTGTTGCTTTCAATTCGTTCGCCACTTCCGAGCCGCTTAGACACTTCAATAATTGATCTCGAACAAAAAAACACACACGATCAATTTTTTCCCATAATTGATATGAACAAAAATCGCACATATAATATCAATAGTAGAATCAATAGAATCATTGGGAAATAAGAAAAAAACTCACCTAGAATTTCGGTAACTAACCAGAATCTGAGAATCATGCAGGAATAACTTAATAATTTGATAACGAGGGTATTTCTTTATCACCGTAGCTCCTAAAGCATTTCGGTAGAACTCAGAAGCAGTCTGAACTCTGTCAATACCAACATTGATGTAGTGGGTTATATTATCCACCTCCATTATCTCTCTAGGAATGCAAAAATCTAGAGATTACAAACGATTGTCTTGCAGTATCATTCACAACATTAAAATCATTCAGCAACACATAAAAATCTGTATTTACTTTGCCACAAAGAACACATACTCAGGGCCGGCCCTGAGCGCAAGCAGGCCAAGCCCATGATTGCGGCCCTATTTTTATATATACAATTTTCGGCCCTTAATTTATAAAAATTGTCTTTAGTCTAGTGATAGGTGATGTTCTTTTAGACCTATAGTTCATGGGTTCAAACCTCAAATATGCAAAATATTTTTTTTTAATAAACCAAACTACCCCATTTTTAATTTGGGCTTGCGGCCTTTAAAATCTCAGGGCCGGCTCTGCACATACTGCATCGATCATGTATGAATACTCACAAATCATTCACAACATTCAAATCGCATGTAACAAGACACATAATACTCAGAACACAAACATAAACACATCGCAAAATCATTAACAGTCATGAATTGACAAAATTCAAACTCAGAAAAAGGACAAATTATCAATCATCCAATTGGTAAAACTGAATCGAACAGAAGCCAAAAAAAAAAAGCTTTGAAAGCGAGAAAATAAACCTCGAGAAGCATAGATGAGAGAGCGATACGATACGCTTAGATCTAGGCCTTCAGGAACATACCTTCAGTAAAAAACCCTAGAATTGCGGCCAAGGGATGGCACACGATTTCCCATTAGTAGAGTTTTTACACGGCCGTGATACGACATCAAAACAATTTGGGAGGCTTAAACAAACCGCATTTGCCATCGAAGCTAAAAAAAGAGACTGAACCAAAAATAATAATACATACGAACGAGATTGAATGATAAACAAAAAAACAAATAAGAAGACTTGATAAACCATAAGAATTTTGATGCATGCTTCCCCGTCATAAATTTTTTTTTAATGATTATAGAGATCAGGGAAGTCTTGTATTAAATTCATGCCAAGACAAAAGTTTTAATTAGTCCAGAGATCGAAAGAAGAGGTTTTGTTTATTACAGTCACTACGGTTTGTGTTTATTACAGCAATTTTACTTTTAAGAGTTTTGATTTCTTACAACTAATAACTATGGTTTACGTTTATTACAGATGTTTCCTGGTATCTTTTTTTTTATTTCCCTTTAATAGTTTTGATTTATTATAAATATTAGCGATGGTTTACGTTAATTACAAATATTCCCTAGAATCTTTTTTAAATTTACGTATATTTCTTAAATTTTTGAATAATTACATATAACTTCGATATTTCTCCTTTATTACAGATATTTCCTACAGTTTATTAATTACATATATTCCACAGTTTTAATTTATTCGAGCACTGCTCTTAAAAGTTTTGTTTATTACATTTGTTCCCTTTAGTTTTTGTTTACTAAGTATATGCATCCAATATTTATTTAATCTCACACATAACATATTACAGAATTTGTGACCTAAAAGAAACCGAATAACAGAAGGTAAGCCATAACATATCGATCGGCAGATTTACAAAAATCCTTTCCAAAATTTATTGTTTTTAGCAAAAATTTTTTATCTCTGACTTAAAATAAACACCCTTGCATAATAGCAGAGACCAACAAAGCTCAAGCATATCAATTGTATTTAGTAAAATCAAGAGGCAAAGCTCAAGCATATCAAATCAGATTTTTAACATTTTAAGACAGCAGAGGCAATTTAGTAAATAAATACTGCCAGCTAAGAGACTGTTCACAAAAAGCATTTCCCTAATTAAGACCACCTTGAGAAGAACCAAGACAGAACTAAGGTTTCTCCTGGTGTAACTTGGTTTTGTGCAAGTGACTTGTCGTCCTTCAAAACCCCAGCTTTTCCACGTAACATGATGTTTTCGACTGGCATCTCGACCACCGCAGCTATTTTCTCCTTCAAACTTGCCACCATCTCCGATAACGGCTCCCCTGTGATCTCAATGAGTTTTCTTCCAGACAATAGAGGATAAGAAACCCTGATCTTAGAGGAACCCTGCAAATGTTGGACTGCTAATTAGATACAAGTCAAAAGTCAAACACACAAGGCAAAAGGACAAGGTCCGAAGAAAAGAAAACATTACCCGAGCAAAAATCTGGTCTTGTGGAGCACGAGCTGTGTCGAAGCTTTTGTCTCTTTGGCTCTGGTTCCTCAGGTAGAGGCAATCCAGGAAATCGTGTTACCAGGTTCCCCATGACAGCAGAATAGAGATCATCCTCCATCTGAGCAAAACAGTCAACACCCTCCACAAAAGCATACAACTCAGCCACAGGCATCGCCGCTCTATCCCTCCCGACTACGGAACGCAGAAAAGCAGGCCAATCAACCGGCACTTTCTCCTGCAGCTTCTCCCATTTAAGACAGTCAAAATATCTCTCAAGAACCGTCTCCGTGTCATCATCGTGGTCGGAAGCCCTTAATACTCTGGAATACGCATCAACAGCGACTTTATAAAGACCAAACCTTCCATCAGCTGGATCCATAAACTTCAACTCATGTTTCATATCCACTTTCTCCATCAAATCCCGACAAATGCGCACCCCATACCGCGCCACAAACACAGCTGTGAGCTTAATCATACCAAGCTCCTTGGGTGTGGCCTGTTCAATCATATCAGGCATACTAGGCCGATCCGGATAAGAGAAGGGACGTGAAAAAACATCAAGGATTCGCAGGCGTTCAGGTGGAGCCAATATAGCAGAGTAGACAGCATCTTCCACGGAAGCCAAATAGTCAACACCACTCGTAAACGCAGGCGGAAATGTCTCATATCCGTATCTCAGACACAGGTCAAAAAGCTCGAGAAGCATCGCCATACAGTCATCACTTTTCTTCACCCTTTTGGAAGGCTTTAATACTCTGGAATACACCGTACACAACCCATTAAAAACATCACATCTGCTGCTGTCAGACACCTTTATAAAATCAAACCGAGGATCCTCAGACGCCTCGTTCGACAAAGCATCAGTAAAAGACATCCCAAACCGTATCGCAAACTGCGCTGTGAGCTTGATAATACGAAGCTCTTCGGGTGTGACCCCTGGGGGAATCCCAGCTGCATCGACGGTAGGCAGAGGCCTTGAAAGAGGACCGTAGTCACTAGGCAGAGGCCTTGAAGGAGGACCGTAGTCACTAGGCAGAGGACGCACACGCACACCAGGATGCAAATGTGTTGGCCGGCTCATCATCACTGAGAGTCTCTCAGGTGGTGGCATGATAGTATAGTACTCGAAAACATCCATGTTAGCAAGATAGTCAACGCCAGCCACAAAGGCATGCAGATCAATCATAGCCGTCTCACTTCCCTCCTCCAGCTTCTCAAGTTGAAGACGGTCGAAAAAAACCCCAAGAACGGATTCATCAATCTTCTTCGCGTTTTTCTCGCAAGGCATCAGCACACTGGAATACGCTTCAACAAGTACACTGAAAACTTGGAACCTGAGCTCAGCTGGCTCCATTGATTCTCTGACAAGCCTTGAACCGTGGCCGAAAAACATAAATTCAAATTGAGGGATGGTAACCACTCTCATCATCAACTCCCGACGGAAATGTTTCCCGTAGCGCGCCACAAAGAGTGCAGTGAGCTTAATAATACCAAGCTGCTTGAGTGTGATCCTTAGCGATGTAGGAGGTTTGTTGTCATCCAGGTCTTGATGAACCTGAGCAGGGTGCTGAGTTAGTGGAGGCATTTCAAGAAGACTCATGGTAACCGAAAGGGGTTTAGGTGGTGGCATTGTGGCAGAAAGGTGAGCACAGTCGTCGTCCAGGTCCAAGTGAGTAAAACAGTCAAGACCAAGCAAAAAAGCATGAAAATCAATCTCTTTCTCATCCAGCTTATACAGCTCAAGGTAGGAGACAAAGTTCACGAGAAGGGTATCCGCAGGGAACAAAACGTGAGGCCTCAGGACTCTTTGATACACAAGGACAAGGCCATTGTAAAAACTGAAGTTTGGGTGTTTTCGCTTCAAGAAGCTAAAAAGAGGCTTCAAAGACAGTGCGCCTACCAAATCCTGCCAGAAAAATACCCCGTACCGGGCCACAAACTGCGCAGTGAGCTTAATAACAACGTGCTCCATGCGTGTGATACCTGCAGGAACCCTTAGAGGAGGAGCCTGAGGCTGAGGCTGGTCCCTATCAGGAGGAGGCTCAAAATCGCAGATTAAAGGTGGGTCTTTATCAAGAGTTCCATCTTCGATCTGAGCAATGTATTCATCACACGTTTTCCGGTAAAAGGCGTAATAACGATCAGAGCTCTCTAAGAAGGTGCATCTAGCAAACATCGATCCCGGCCTGGATGTTGCAGCAAGGAACCGGAAATGCTGCTCTGACTCCAACCCCCCATAGGCTACTGCACCTGCTATGCGCTCAATCAAGATCATGGTTGATACATGTGGAACCCTCATTGCTTCACTCTCCCCTGATTTGCGAATTTGACTTCTCATTGCTTCACTCTCCCCCTGATTTGCGAATTTGACTTCACCAGTTAGGGTTTCGGAATTGAATTCACCAGTTAGGGTTTCGGTAAGAGATAGACGTACCTCAACAACAACCGCCGTAAGGTGATTGAAGATCAAGAACTCAGCTTTATAAGAATAAATCTCTTATATATAACTCAAAAACTAAACAGACAACCATATATATCCGCATTAGCACAGGCTGCACAGCTTTGTTAATTTCCTTTTTCTAATAAAAATAGAAAATTTCTTTTCTATATTTCTATTCGTATTTCCTTTTTTTCAATCTCTTTAATAGCATATGCTTAATTGGTTTTAGGTTTCAAACTGGTGTGAGTTCTTCAAATCCAGGTACAATAAGAAGAGAAAGTTCTTCAAACTGAAATTTGCTCTCACAATAAGAAAAGAAGAAGAATATCAATTTATTTTTATTTTATTTTTGATAAAGGATTTTCAAAGAATATCAATTTAGAATTTAGAAAGCTCGTATTATATCATAGATAGTTTTTTAAACACCGTAAAAAGGCAAGAGACACAAACAAAAGAGAAACTGTTTGTAAAACATGAACTATACGGGATTCTTTTCACCTTGGTTTGGAGTTGTAGTTGAAACATCAGAATAAGCAGCATATATTTGTTTGCCGGGAAAGGAAGGCAAGTAGAATCGGAAGACTGACTCGACGAAGTCCAGTCTCGTACGCAGTCCATTCGCCATGTGAATTCCCAATGACTCGACGATTAGAAAAAAAAAACAGGCACATTATATCATAAAGGAAGATCATGAAAACATCATCATTAGCTTTGGCCATATAGGGCAAGCTAATCTCATAGTTGCTTCAACAACAATTCCGTAGATTACCCCGAAAACTCTTGAGAAAATGTATAAACGGCAACTGCATTGATGGAAACTGTAAAATCAGTTTGGGGTACAAAAGATAACACAAACTCAGAGAGAATACAGTCAAATAATAAGATAGTACTGAAGGACCTAAGCTCTTCTAACTAGTGGGGTTATGCAGAGGAATCAGGAGACAGATTTGGCACGAGCACTTGGATCCTCTTTTGATTCCACAAGCATCATGAAAACATAGCCGAGGCACCAGAGGAGGATGTACTGGAATGGAATCCAAGAGAGACAAGCCAACAAAGACATGATACTCCCAACATACTGTGGATCTCTGATGGCTCCAAATGGGAACTCTGTAACCCACGGTATTGTCTTCCCGAATCGAAGACCGTAATAAGTTCCAGCTTCACCTAGCAGTTGATATACCCTGCAAAGATGTGGACCTTTAAGCAACAAAGCTTTACAATATGGGAGCTCAGATGTGACCTCTAAATATCAAAACTTTACAAAACTAAACTAGATTCGATGGTTGAAGCTTGAAAAAGATCTAACTCTTTAACAACCAGTAGAGATTAGATCGCGGAGAAAGGAAGGTGTGACAAATGCAATTTCAAACCAACAAAAAGATTTCCTATTTTCATCAATCTCACGCATCCGATTCAACAAAATGAGAGAGAAACATTGGACCTGAAGTTGAGAAACTGGCCAAAGGCCATGAGGGGCCAGAAGTAGAGCGGAGGCGGCCAGGAGAGAGAGGCGACGGAGAAGAGAGAGAGGAGCTGAGCAGCCTTGAGCACGTGAGACACACGAGCCATCACCATCGATGGGTCTCTTCCTTGGCCGCAGAGATTCACCCATGACTGAGGATTCGTCCACAGCCACCAGTAGAACGGAAATGGCAACAGAACTCCGATCGCCGCCACTATTCCCATTTCGCTTATGCCTTTTTTTTTGCCTATTCCATCGATTTTTCTGGCTCTTTAGTGTGTTTACTTCCTGATTTTCCAGAGAGAGAAATCCGAGTCTCGTTCTTGTGTTCTTAATGGGCCTCAACAATTTTTGGCCCAATATATGACAATCAATTTTTTCTTTCTATTTTGATCAGAGAATATCGTATGATATGATTTTTTTTTTTTTTTTTTTTCATACGTCTTAAATATTTGGAATTTTTAATCACTAAATCTAAATGGTTCTGAGGTGATGAATGTTTGTGTGGTTTTAAGAATTTAGTTCTCCTTTCTTTTTTTGTGCTCAGTTAAAGAATAATAATTATATATCGATTGGGGTTACTTTGATTATTAATTAATTTATAAGGTTTCAAAATGTGAAATAAAAGAAAGAATGAATAAGAAGTCCCACCTTTTTCACTAACTATAAGACTATATTATATGATAACTAAAAGTTATTCTTTCGGTTGTCATTTTTAACCTCACAAATCATTTCCGGCTCTGGTAGTGATGATATTGATACTTATAAAGAGATATTTATCATATAATTTAATCTACATGTGGGGAGTGAATTAGAATTTGCTCCATTATCAAAGCTAGGAATAAACTTAGCTTGGAATTATCAGAATATGTACTATGATGGAACGAACACTTTAATAACTCGTTACAAATTATGACATTCTATCGGAATTATATGACTCTCCCTGATTATCTGAAAATATTTGGAATTGATTTTCATCCGAAGAGATAGTCAATTATAGAATCAGATCATCTTTAACACAGTATATCTGAATACATATGGTTACTTATAAACACAATGCGCTAATTATATAAAAATGTGAACATAAAACTTTGGAACTTGGAAAAATAGTGAAGGTTTATCTTGTTCTGCCCATCACCTATATTTTCTGTTCCAAACAAGTAAAATCAACCTACATTCTATTGATGTCGATTTGTCATTGTTAACATGCTGAGATACTTCATACTATAATAGTTTCTTAGTGGTAGAGTGGTAGTTATCGTTTGGATATTGGATTAGGTGTGAAGTGCTTATCAATTGTTCTAAAACTACGTCGTCGTTTTCTTACATCAAAGACAGACAAACACAATCTAAAAGAGATAATTAACCAATGAGAGAGAGCCAACGACCAAAAATCCAAAAGAACAATAAATTTCCAAAAAAAGAATTCATAAAAAGGTAATTTGTTTTGTTGGAGTATTATTATTTTCTTTTGGTCATTTTCTGTATGTCTCTTTAGTTTTTTTTTTTTTTTTGCTGAAAATGTCCCTTTAGTTTATACGATGTTTTCTATCTCTTGTTTTTTTGGGGTCAAATGATGTTTTAGTTTCATATTCCATTATTAGAGTTATTCACTAATATTTGGCACACTCAAGTTCTCAATTATATGAACCTGACATTTGTCCTTAGCTAAAATTCTTTAGTTTTTTTTTTATCAATTAGATTAAATTAGTTATTGCATGTGTTATGTCATGACAATATTTAATTATTTATCTAAGTATAATAGCATCTAATCAACAGCATCTAGCAATCTTACCGTCCATATATAATAACTGATTACTAATATCTCCATAATCAAAATCTAGGAATAAACACGAAAGATATAGGTACATACGTGGTGTTAAGTCTTAACTCTTATGCTATTTCTGAATATTACATATCACTGAATAATAACAATTGTTTACCGTAAAGAACCGCCGCCATATGCACTAACTATATATGCCTTGATTAACTTTGCTACAGTACAACTTTAGTCGCCATTTTTAATATTTTGGGCGTTTATATTTGATTAATTCTTGATTAGTATAGATTTGACCCTAAGGTTTTAGGCCTAGTCCGTCTGGTGTGTACAACGGGGAGATGGAAAAAAAACGACGATCGTCGTGCATATGTTTTATTATATATAATTTGGATAGTTAATGTAATTTTGCTTTTGGTTTTATCATATAGATCGTCGTGCTCGATTCCATTTTTTTTATATAAAAATAATATAAAAGACCGGTTTACGTAAAGCATTAATGTTTTGGGTTTTTTTAAACTCAAAATGTGATGATTATTGATGCATCATTTAATTTGTTTACAAGATTTTAAAATAATAAAAAGGTTCCCATAAACTTTACAAATCCGCCTCGTAGTCGTCTCTATATATATACATGACATCACGAAATAACCCAAACTCATAACCACCAATAAATCAAGAAAACCTCTCTAGCAAAGAAAAAAAAAGACACGGGAAAACGCATATATGTCGAGCAAAATAGCGGCGGCGGCAGTTGCGGTTGCGGTGGTGGTGAGAGAATACGATGAAGAAACTGACAAGCGTGACGTGGAGGAGATGGAGCGTAAATGTGACGAAACTGGATCTCATGGCAAACCGGTAATGGTCTCCGATCTATTGGGCGATCCGGTTCGTCGCGTCCGTCATTTTCCCTCTCACACTATGCTGGTAATTCATAATTAATCTCTTTGCAACTTTAACATATCCTTACAAATTACACATTCACGGTTTGAATATGTATAGGTGGGTTATTGGTTACGAGCCTGACTGCAATTTTCCTTATATCGAAATTTTATATATGTACTTGAAAATGAAACTGAAGATATAAAAACAAGCGAGGTGTTTAGGTTGCAGAGTACGGAGAAGGAAGAAAAATGGTGGGAGTTGTAAGAGGTTGTGTTAAAACTGTGACCCGAGGAAACTCAATCTATGTCAAACTCGCTTATGTTCTTGGTCTTCGAGTTTCACCTTCCCATCGGTAATTTCTTTTTCTTTAAACTACTCTGCTTTTAATTACTAACGATTAATGTGGATTTTTAGACTCAATTATTTTCTTGACAAAAAAATACACTAGATTAATTCAGTTTGCAAGTTGTAAAAGTTTTTTTTTTATTTCCTTTTAATTAGTAATTATATTCTCTCGTGTATTTCCACAATAATCAAAGCACGGGTGATCTGCAATTACCGTTATCATTGATCATAAACGTGACAAAGACACATTTGTTCACAAGTTATTTTCGTTATTTGTTTGTTTTCTTGAAGTCTTTGTTTTTTTTCTATATAAAAAAAATGAACTTACGTTTCGGTTCTATGTATACCCGCTTCTTTGTTTTGCTTCCACTTATACATAAGACAAATATTTTATATAATCATTAACTTCGAAATAGAAACTTATTAGTCATAGAAGAAAGATTCTTGTACATAAACCCACTTAGCTTAAAATCAATTATAAAATATTCATATATTATATGTGAGAATATATGTTATGCTTTCTCGAAATTTGAATTCAGTTCCACTTAATAAATAAAGATTAAACATAATGTTGATGATAGATTCCAAGATTCAGTTATGTATCCAAAAGAAAGAAGGTGCCCTTTGCTGACACTTGTATCCACCCCAGTTTATCCTTCCTCTTATATAATTGATCAAAACTAATTTATTAAGTATGCCACATCAAGCAGACAGGCACTAATCCATAATTAATTTTTGAATTTTGATTTTTGAGCAGGAACTTAGGCATAGGAACAAAACTGGTGCAAGCACTTGAAGCATGGTTCAAGCAACAAGGCGCAACATACGCGTACATGGCCACTGATTGTACCAACGAACCTTCCATTAACTTGTTCACCAAAAAATGTTCCTATGTCAAATTCCGTACACCGACAATGCTGGTTCAACCGGTTCACGCCCATACCAAACCGATCGGTTCAGATATCGCAATCCTCCGGTTAACTCCCAAAACCGCCGAATCAATCTACACCCGGATTTTCAAAGACGCAGAATTCTTCCCTCGTGACATGGACGCAATTTTAACCAGCAGCAACAGCTTAGGAACGTTTGTAGCATTCCCAAAGAAAAAACACAGTCCCAAATCAGACCGCGATTTCCCAACGGATTTTGCGATATTAAGTGTTTGGAGCACCAAAGATGTATTCAGGCTGCAAATGAAAGGCGTTTCCCGGTTAACTCACGTGTGTTGCTCTGGTTCGAGATTTCTCGATTCTTGTATGCCATGGATGAAACTACCCTCGTTCCCTAACGTGTTCGACAAGTTTTGGGTTTATTTCATGTACGGAATGCACATGGAAGGAAAAGACGGTCCACGGCTCATGAAAAGTTTATGCTCTTTTGTGCATAACATTGGGAGACACGACGGGGGATGTGGAGCTGTTGCGGCGGAGCTTAGCCCTTCAGACGCGGTGGCTCTGGCTGTTCCTCACTGGAGACGGCTTTCGTGGGCCCAAGATCTTTGGTGCCTCAAGAAACTCTCCGATGAACCTGAACTGTCCGATTGGAGTAGATCAAGATCTTCTTCTTCCTCCGTGATTTTTGTTGATCCTCGTGATATCTAATGAATGCTCAAAAACAGATTTAACTTTACTGTACACAAAGATGATCACGCGAAAACAAAAAAAAAGAAGCTTTATGTGACTCTTTACAGCTAAGACTCTGTGTTGAAGTTTTAGGTAGAAGAAACATTCTGGTTTAGATTATTTCCTCTGTATCAAGAGCATAGAAATCAGGTATTTTAACCCTCGGAGATCCTTAGCTTATGACAATGAGTGGTGGAGAAAGGATTTAACTTTCTTGTACATAAAGGTTGATTAAACCAGAAAAAAGAAAGAACCTTGATGTGACTCTTTACAGTTAACATTCTGTTCTGAAGTTTCAGGTATTAAGAGAACATTCTAAGTACTAGCTTAACTCCTCTGTATCAGGAGCATCAAAATCAGGTTCTGGTGGCTTTTGTAGATTCATCAAACTCTTTGAACTCTCGGAGACTCTTAGCTTATGACCCTTAAGCGCGTTAGCAGCAAATCTTGATGCCAATACAGTGGAACGCAATCTAGAACTTGAACCAACAGAGCTATCACTCCTTGTAACCATACCCATATTATCATCATAATCGTAATCATCTTTATAATCCATTTCCTCTTCTTCTTCTTCTTCTTCTTCTTTACGTCTAAGCTCTGCGTTTTTTCTTCTTAGATGTCGACGCCAAGCGGCTTGGATAAAACAAGCAGCCCAAGTCCTCCACTGTTGAGAGTAAAACCTGAAAGTCTGTTGAACCTGACGACTATGAAGACGCCTAAACTGACTTGCCACAAACTTTAGCTCTTCAGCTTCCAAGGCAAAAGCCTCTACTTCGGTTAGAGCCTTCACTGTTCTTGTAGAAGAAGGTAAGTTTGAGCCTGCTTTAGGGTCAAGCGCCCAAGTTAGAAGCTCTTCACCACAAAAGTCACCTTCTTTCAGTAACCCTCTGTTGAAGAAGCCGCTTCGTCCACCATCTGTCGTTACACTCTCTAACCGGCCTCTGATTATGAAAAGCATTTCGTTAACCGGATCTCCTTCTCGCACTATGTAAGTGCTCTCTGTGTATAGACTCGGCTTCAGCCTCTCACAGATCGCGTCTAGTAATCTCTCATCCATATTAGCAAACAGAGGAACCTATAAAAAAACACATTGTTCCTTGTGAATCAAGTATAGAATCCGTAGGCAATTCACATTCTCTTTTTTTAAGTAAAACTTACCCTGCGAACTAAATTCAGACATAGATGGCGTTTGATGTCTCTTCTGAGATCTTTTGGTAAACTCTGGACTATGTTTTCCTCGTCGACTCCTCTTGTTTCTAACCATTTGTATTGATCATAGCGTCTGACTCGTTCTCTCAGGTTCTGTGGAAGTGACCTATGGTGCATCCACTGTTCAGAATCGCGTCTTTTGATCCTCATTTCCTCTAGACGAACCGTAAGTGACTGAAGATAAGTCTGCATATTCCCGATGAGAAGTGCAAACAGGAGAAGCCCGGCTACAGCAATTGCAATTGAAAACAGAACTTCTCCTGGATATGTACTTGTTTGCAGCCCTTGACCTAACGTGCTGTACACGAAAATACCCAATATGATTTAATTACACCACAAGCTAACAGTTATTCGTCGATTTCAATGTTTTTTTTTTACCTGAGATTTTGAAGACCCCACCAAAGACAATAGCAAAACTTGGAGAAAAACGTTGTCGACGATACAATTCCAGAAGACACAGCCTGGCTATAGATCCCATAGTTGAATTTTGAATCATCGCTTTTTGCAGAACAGTTGTTCTTGAAAAGATCAGGTACTGATTTGGTCCACTCCGTATCGCGATTGCTCATAAATTTGCTGCCACAATACAGAATCTGAACACAGAGTTTCGGATCTGGCTGGACTTTACAAGCGGATCTCAAGCATGTATCATTACGTTCCACTGACAACATGTACCAAAATGCGCCAGTTATCTGCCAAAGTATAACAACTTTTTTTTAGTAGCAGAGACAAAAAAAAAACAAAGAAGCTGTTGTCTGATAAATTTAACCTAATGCTAAAGGATGGATTAAGAAACGCTTACGTGGCTTGCAAGCATATACCAGAGGAGATAATAAGCAGCACCAGCCCAAGCACCTTCAGCAAAAGCTCCAGCGGTTTTCTTGAGCTCTGATGTTAATGGAATAAACCTAACGAATCTTGGTATGTACTGAGTGATGACTATGTGTAATATCGCCTGTTTCGTCGGTAATACATCTGTTCCTTTAGATCCATGAAGAAACTTCCACACCGCAATCTGAAAGAACAACTCCAAGATGAAATCAATGATTATTGAATTATTAAGACACAAAGATTGAAGCCTGAGTAAAGCTTTAGTCAATAGTAAAACACAAATACTGAAGCTTTAGTGTCCCTAAATAGTAGAACACATAATTTGAACAAATTGAAGCTTCAGTAAACAGTAAAGTAGTAAACAGAGAGAGTGAAGCTTTAGTAGGTATATAGTAAAAAACACAAAAAATTGAAGCTTTAGTAAATACTAGTAAACAGAGAGATTGAAGCATTTTTTATGAAATACCTGAGGTAAAGGAAGGACCGCGAGGAAATCGACAATGAAATAACGAGTCAAGTAACGTTCGGCGATCTTTGCAGGGTCAATGACAAGCTCGCCTCTTCCAAACACACGAGAAGAAGGAGCGATGTAAGCTGTACGGAACTGAAGAGCCATTCGTGTTAGGTAAAAGACATCGATGATTGTTCTCAGAGTCGTCGTTGTCACAGCTAATTTAGAGTCGATTCCAATGCAGTTCCCTGAGTTGTCGACAATCGGGAGATAGAAGAACAGGGGATCAACAGAGACAGCAAGGATACAGGAGATAACGAACATTCTGTTCCATAACAGAAGCGTTTTGTCTTGAGGATCAAAGATTTTCTTTTCCGACACTCTAAGATCTTCGGGGAAAACAGCCCTCGTCACGCCTGATGTCAGCGATTTTCCGATCGTTTTTAGTCCTTCAGATCCGATTTTAACGCCTTCCCTAAAGGATTTGGATGTGTTCTTCGTCTTTCCTCCTCCTCGAGCAGTTAGGTTGAACAACCCGAAACAGGATCGCTTCATTCCCGTAGCTGTAGAAGACATTGATACCCTCGAATCTGTATCATCTAACCTGTAATTAATTACGTACAAAACTAAGATATTAACAACGTCGATTCATATATCACGAGGGGATTAGAGAAGAGAGATCTGATTCTACAATTAATCGTGAAAGAAGGATCCATCTCGTTGCTTTTGTTTCTCTTTTTACCTTACGAATTTTTCTCTCTGGCCACCTATATATTGGGATTTGTACATTTTCTCTGAGGATCGATCACATATGTACGAACCAAAAACGTAGCAAATTTCAATAATTTACGAAAAGCAGTCAAAAGAAATATCTTCAATTTCTCCTCTGATTTTTTCTAGGATCTAGGGTTTGAAACTTGGGGAAGAAGAAAGGAAGGAGAAAGAATTACGCATTCCCACCTTACATGGCGGAGGAAGCTGGGGGAGAGAAACGGACGAGCGCCACGTACACATTGCTGTAACCAAATCACTTTGCTGGTTAAAGCCAAATTCCGAGGACCACATTTTTGATATTTATTTTCTGAATCAATAATTTTCCCGAGTAAATTGATAACTTAGCACATACATATATAGCGTATCTAATATATACTCGGGATATTTATTGATTCATAAAAAAATGTACTCGGGGAAATTATTGAGGTTGGCGAAGAAGAAAAAAGAGAGAGGGTATGTGAATGAATGAAAAAGTGAAAAACTATTTGAGGTTGTCGTTTGAATTGAGGTGGTTAAATATATATATATATTATATTGTATATAGTTCGGTAGTAGATTTTAAATGAACACATGGTTAAAATTCGAATGGAACTTTTCTATAAGAAAATTGTGAGAATTAAAACCTTTTTTTTTATTATAGATCAATTTATCCTCTCACATGTTTTTATTGTTGAGAACACACAATTATGGCGCGACTACCAGTATTTAAATAAGACTTTTGATGATAAATAAAAAATCAGATCCACCAGACAAATTCAGAAACACTAGAAGGTGTCCAATAAACAACAGCCAATATTAGTTAGCATGGAGGACAAAAGAATGAAAAGCATTGATAGTTTGATAGTTTAACCTCGCATGTGGTATTACTCTTAGATGGTTTAATTTATACGATTACAAATGTGAATAACATTCAAAATAAGAGCAAAAAAATTAATAATTAAAAATTTAAGTCAAATCATTGGACAGTAGAAATCTTCAACGGTCATTTATCGGAACGCTGGAAGATATAGCCGTTGTAAATAATTATACAACGGTAAGAAAATAGAGACGTTGGAAGATAGCCGTTGTAAATAGTTAGAAGTTGGCTTATAAAAGGGCCCATGCCACAGCAAAATATAATAGTTCAAAATCCTCTCTTCCTTTCTTTTTTTCGTTTCCAGTTAACTATAATGGGATTTTGCATCCCAAGCAGAAAATCTACAATAGCCTAAAATTTATCCAAAAGCTCGTCTCCTATTCGTAACTCGAAAACAAGAAGCAGAGATGAATTCAGACTCTTTTTTGGACGATTTCAGGTTTGATATTTCTATTTCTTTCTTTTTTTTTGGGTCGAACGATATTTCTGTTTCTTTTGATGAACAGCCAAGCATCTTTATGTCACTTACGCACCATCGTTTTTAAACTATAAATTAGGATCCGAGTGTTTTTTTCTTGATTTATAAATATGACCTTTTGATGAATCCATATGTATAGCATCTAATCTATTAGTCGTTTACTTGTCATTGAAGCACCATCGTTTTTATTTGCACTTAGGAGGAATTAGGATCCGTGAGGTAAATTTTGAGAATTCATAATAATGATATAAAAAAGAGATTTTCTACTTTCCTCTCGTGTTGATGTAAATAGTCTATGAGAGAAATGTGATGCTTTAGGATATACAATTAATTTATTTTTTTAGCATTATAATTAAATTAATTCCATGGTTAATTAGTGTTTTTAATTTCTTGCTAATAAGTTTCTTGTTTTCTTTGTTCCGCAAATTAAATACTCTATTGCGTTTGTAGCCCAAACAGAGTATTATTTTCGGGTTTTTCATCCTCTTCTACTAAATAAAATTTCTCGTCTTTTACCGCAGGCATGCGTATTTATCGTGGAGAACATGACATAAGACTCTTACAAGCATACGTACGTGTACTTATGGCTAGTAAGTAGTTTGCTTGATTCCTTAGACGAAATGATTCTTAAATTTCCCATTCTTCCAACAATCTTATTTTAAAGTTGAATTAATCAAATAAACTATAAACTGTGAAAACAGACGTTTTTAGATGTGTCATATTTTTTTTTTTTTGAACTAAATTTTTCAATTAAAAAAAGCATGAGAAAAAACAATACAAGCTTAGCCAAGGCCTTAGTTTGTTGGGTCTATATATATAGCCCATACACTAAACGAAAATCACATCAAAAGGGGGAACCTGACGCCCAATTTTGAGAAGAGACAAAACAGAGTGTGGGGGGAGACGAAAGACGAAAGAGCAGCTGAAGCCTGAAGGAGAAAATAGATTCTCGTGTTAGGAAAAAGTTGATGAGAACCACAGTGTTGGAGCATCTCTGAAGCTTGAGAGGCACGATTTCGGACGTGGAGGGGAGGAGAGGACAAGTCTAGAGTTTCGCTCTGCCCAGACAGACTGAAACACTGCCGTGACGACTTGTAGAAGTTCGTGTCGAACTAAAATTTTCATCTTGCTAAAATATTTGAGGAAAATAAGTTCTAATTAGCACAAATAACAACCCCGCAGTAAGAATTTTTTCGGCTATAACCATCCGTGATTAGAGATGTCATGCTTAAGTTTTTAGCAGTTTAAAAAAAATCATATGGTAAATTGTATAATTGTGAAAAGAAATTGAACATAAAATCCCATCATTTAATATTTAAGAGTGCCATAAGTTCGATATGTATTTTCACCGTAATGTAAATTTTTTCATCTCTTCACTAATCAAAAATTGAATGTTATTGAAAATGTGAATTTGTTTTTTAAAACTCTACACATAACGTTAAACCAGCCGTAATTTGAAAAGTGAAAGTATAGGTTATGTTTCAGAGAAAAGTAATCGCGTTGCCAGATATATTGATGATAGTTTCACCACCAATGATCATCGATATGAATCCTAGCTACAGTGGTCCATCTTGGCTCCAAGAACCCATAAAGTGTTCTTGTTGGGTAAGACCGATGATCTTATTCTTCGGTGCTCTTTGTTTAAGCCATGTTATTGCAGTTTCAAGTTTATTTTTCTCTCTGATACCTTGTCATCCGTTTATTTCTCTGCTGATATGTCAGTCAGATTTTTAAATGTAAAAAAAAAAAAACAATGGTGTTTGAGACAATGGTAACCGTGTTTATTTTGTAAATTTAGTTGAATTTAGCAAAAACAGAAGAGAGTCAGTTGAATTACGAAGAGCACTAAATCGTGTCTACACTTCACAGATTTCTAAAAAGTAAAAAATAGCAATTGTTCAAATTGAACATTGTAACAGAACACAACAAAAAAAAAGACAGTAGAGATTCTTTTACCCCTGACTCTCACTTCACATCACTCTCTTTATTTTTTTGTATAACAAAGAAAAAAAATTCAAAATCTGAGTGCACATGTTGCATGTTGGTCCACAAACACCCACTTATGACTTTATCACAACATAAAGAATGGGACATCCCATAGAGTTTTTTGTTTCTTTATGACCTTAAGCATTGTACCAAAATCGTTATGGTTCTTTCCATATCCATAACGATATTCACAAGTTCCTGTCCAAAATCCCTTGAATTAAACATAACAGTCCATTGCGACCATTGCGATCTTTGAGAGTCGTGCACATCTTGCGAAACAGCTATTATGTCTTTTTCAACCGCGAGTGTGTTCAAAGCAAATGCTAAAAATATTTTTTTTAAATGTGCATCGTGGAGACAAAGACTAGAAAAGTGGGGTGGGATGTGTGTATATTAAAGATATGGGGCAAAATTAGAAAATCAATAATTTTAAAGCATAACTCCCGAAGCAGTCAAAGCGGATCTTGGACACTTCGCCTCCCAACTCGTTAACTAGATAGAGATTTCATCTTCTTTTTCTTGAATCTCGTTAACAAACTAACTAATCTCTTCTCTTAGTTAGCCAAGTCATCCAAACAAACTCTACTTATATTTTCTTAAGTAAACAGTAGTCTGAATATCTATATTAGCAAGTAAACGACTAGGACAATTAAAAAAGATTAATAACAAATAAAAGTCTAAACTTAAACATCACTGTTTGATCCACTACCCAAAAGCAAGTAACATCATCATTCAAAAACAACACTATCATCATTTCCTAACTTTCTTTTTTAATTACAATTTTTGTTTGTCTTCTTTATATTTTTGTCAAATCCATCCACTATAGTATATAACCTCTTCTTTTTTATATTTCTCTCTATGTAATTATTACACAGTTTGAACCTCGATTTTCTCAGTATATGATTTTTTTTATTTTTTAAACGTGAAATAAAAAATTTAATACTCAAAGTAAACTAGAAAGAAATAAAGCAATCTCATGAACAGCTTTTATCCTGGAGACATTCTCAACGACTAGATTCAGAGATTACCTGATCAGAGAGAGAGAGATACCGAATGTTCACAAACGATTCCATCTTCCAACAGAGACATGCCTTCAAGACAAAATCCAATCCGACCAAAGCCATTCATTAACAGAACAAGAGTTCTCTTCTTGATCCTCACAATCTCATCTTCTCTTGTCATCTTCTTCGCAATTATCTACTTCATCTATCACCTCTGGATTTCTCTTCTCAACCGCTCTAGAACCATCCCTTTCTTCGACGTTGGTGCGTCGCCATCAAAGCTCCAGCTTTTCTCTTACAAAGAGCTTAAACTAGCAACGAACGATTTCGACGAATCCAACGTGATTGGAAAAGGCGGCTCGGGGACTGTGTTCAGAGGCATTACCAGAGACGGGAAGCTTTTCGCGGTTAAGAGACTCGATAGTCTCTCTCTTCAGACAGAGACCGAGTTCCAGAACGAGTTANGGGGGGGGGGGGGGGGGGGGGGGGGGGGGGGGGGGGGGGGGGGGGGGGGGGGGGGGGGGGGGGGGGGGGGGGGGGGGGGGGGGGGGGGGGGGGGGGGGGGGGGGGGGGGGGGGGGGGGGGGGGGGGGGGGGGGGGGGGGGGGGGGGGGGGGGAGGAGAGGACAAATCTAGAGTTTTGCTCTGTCCAGACAGGCTGAGTGGCCTTGTAGATGGCCTTGTAGAAGTGTCGTGTTGAACTAAAATTTTCATCTTGCTAAAATATTTGAGGAAATTAAGTTCTAATTAGCACAAATAACAACCGCAGTAAGGATTCTTTCGGCTATAACCATCCATGATTAGCAGTTTGAAAAAAATCATACCTGAATGGTAAATTGTATAGTAAATTGTCATGCTTAAGTTTTTAGCAGTTTAAAAAAAATCATACATGAATGGTAAATTGTATAGTAAATTGTATAATTGTGAAAAGAATTTGAACATAAAATCCGATCATTTAGTATTTAAGAGTGCCATATGTTCGATTTGTATGTTCACCGTAATGTAAATTTAGCATCCAAGTTAAAAATAAAATTAATTCGGCAATTATTTTTTTTCATCTCTTCACTAATCAAAAATTGAAATTTATTGAAAATGTGAATTTGTTTTTTTAAACTCAAATGAAAGGTATAGGTTATGTTTCAGAGGAAAGTAATCGCGTATATTGATGATAGTTTCACCACCAATGATCATCGATATCAAATCCTACATAGCAAAAGGTGGTCCATCTTGGCTCCAATAACCCATAAAGTTGGGTAAGGGTAAGACATTCTTCGGCGCTCTTTGTTTAAGCCATGTTATTGCAGTTTCAAGTTTTTTTTTTCTCTCTGATACCTTGTCATCCGTTTATTTCTCAGCTAATATGTCAGTCAGATTTTTAAATGTAAAAAAAAAAAACCAATGGTGTTTGAGACAATGGTAACCGTGTTTATTTTGTAAATTTAGTTGAATTTAGCAAAAACAGAAGAGAGTCAGTCGAATTCCGAAGAGCACTAAATCGTGTCTACACTTCACAGATTTCTAAAAAGTAAAAAATAGCAATTGTTCAAAATGAACATTGTAAGAGCGCAACACAACAAAAAAAAGACAGTAGAGATTCTTTTACCCCTGACTCTCTTCACTCTCTTCATTTTTTTGTATAACGAAGAAAAAAAATTCAAAATCTGAGTGAGTGCACATGTTGCATGTTGGTCCACAAACACCCACTTATGACTTTATCACAACATAAAGAATGGGACATCCCATAGAGTTTTTGTTTCTTTATGACATTAAGCATTGTACCAAAATCGTTATGGTTCTTTCCATATCCATAACAATATTCACAAGTTTCTGTCCAAAATCCCTTGAATTAAACATAACCATCCATTGCGATCTTTGAGAGTCGTGCACATTTTGCGAAACAGCTATTATGTCTTTTTCAACCGCGAGTGTGTTCAAAGCAATGCTAAAAATATTTTTTTTTAAATGTGCATCGTGGAGACAAGACTAGAAAAGTGGGGTGGGATGTGTGTATATTAAAGATATGGGGCAAAATTAGAAAATCGATAATTTTAAGCATAACTCCCGAAGCAGTCAAAGCGGATCTTGGACACTTCGCCTCCCAACTCGTTAACTAGATAGAGTAGAGATTTCATCATCTTTTTCTTGAATCTCGTTAACAAACTAACTAATCTCTTGTCTTAGTTAGCATCCAAACAAACTCTACTACTTATATTTTCTTAAGTAAAACAATAGTCTGAATATCTATATTAGCAAGTAAACGACTAGGACAATTAAAAAAGATTAATAACAAATAAAAGTCTAAACTTAAACATCACTGTTTGATCCACTACCCAAAAGCAAGTAACATCATCATTAAAAAACAACATTATCATCATTTCCTAACTTTCTTTTTTAATTACAATTTTTATTTGTCTTCTTTATATTTTTGTCAAATCCATCCACTATAGTATATAACCTCTTCTTTTTTATATTTCTCTCTATGTAATTATTACACAGTTTGAACCTCGATTTTCTCAGTATATGATTTTTTTTATTTTTTAAACGTGAAATAAAAAATTTAATACTCAAAGTAAACTAGAAAGAAATAAAGCAATCTCATGAACAGCTTTTATCCTGGAGACATTCTCAACGACTAGATTCAGAGATTACCTGATCAGAGAGAGAGAGAGATACCGAATGTTCACAAACGATTCCATCTTCCAACAGAGACATGCCTTCAAGACAAAATCCAATCCGACCAAAGCCATTCGTTAACAGAACAAGAGTTCTCTTCTTGATCCTCACAATCTCATCTTCTCTTGTCATCTTCTTCGCAGTTATCTACTTCATCTACCACCTCTGGATTTCTCTTCTCAACCGCTCTAGAACCATCCCTTTCTTCGACGTTGGTGCGTCGCCTTCAAAGCTCCAGCTTTTCTCTTACAAAGAGCTTAAACTAGCAACGAACGATTTCGACGAATCCAACGTGATTGGAAAAGGCGGCTCGGGGACTGTGTTCAGAGGCATTACCAGAGACGGGAAGCTTTTCGCGGTTAAGAGACTCGATAATCTCTCTCTTCAGACAGAGACCGAGTTCCAGAACGAGTTACAGATTCTGGGCGGGTTAAAGTCGTCTTTTTTGGTGACCCTTTTAGGGTACTGCGTGGAGAAGAATCTCAGGTTCTTGATTTACGAGTATATGCCCAACAAGAGCCTTCAAGAGCTTCTGTTCAACGAAGATGCAGATTCGTGCTTGAATTGGGAAAGGAGATTCAGCATCGTACTCGACGTAGCGAAAGCTCTCGAATTCATGCATTTCGGGTGTGACCCACCAGTGATTCACGGAGATATCAAGCCCAGCAATGTTCTTCTCGATTCTGAGTTTAAGGCAAAGATTTCGGATTTCGGTTTGTCTAGAGTGAAAGTGGAGGGAGGTTATGGGATTGATTTGTTCAGCCAGGATTTGGGCAAAAGTCAAGAACTTTCTGGAAATTTCGGAGGAGAGAGCACTCCTCAGACCGCCATTGGTACTCCATTGAATCATGAGGTAGATTTCGCTCTTGCTCTACAAGCTTCTTCGTCTTCGAAGAACAGCAGAACAAGTCGTAACATCAAGGCAATGAATCTGAATTCGATGAACTTAGTTATAGAAGGCGAGACAAAAGGAAAAGAGGTTTCGAACGATGGGGATGATTCGAAAATGAATCAGAACGTGTTGTCGTGCGAGGACCATGAGTTTGATCAGAGCAAGGAGATGAATTTGAGCCCTAACTCGGTTCTTGATATGGGGAAAGGGTCGAAACAATGGGGGAGAGATTGGTGGTGGAAGCAAGAAGGGAGTGGTGAATTGTGTAGTAAAGATTATGTTAGGGAGTGGATAGGGAGTCAGATTCACACGGCCAATCCGGATTGGGACGACGAGAAGAAGATCATCAACACTCCTGAGCTGGGAATTTCGACAAGGACAATCGATAAAGCTGAAGATAGAGATGGGTCTGGATTGAAAGAATCTAGGTTTGACACTCTAGAAGAGAAGTTTGCAAAGGAAGAGATCAGCGAGAGGAAGAACAAGAAACCGAAGAAGAAGAAGCATAGGAATATGGAGGAATGGTGGAAAGAGGAAGAACAACAAGACGAGATGAACAAAAAAAAGAAGATTAGAGATCTGAGAATCAAGTTCAAGAATCGTTTAAAAATCCCACATTTCCGTTACTGTTTCCGAGGTAAGGGAGAAAACAGCGTGCCAGACAGAGAAGGAGAAGCAGCGGGAGAGTTTAGCTTCAGAAGAGGATGGAGAAGGAAAAGCAATAGCAGCAGCAAGAAGAAGAAGAACAACAATAAATCAATGGGGAGTGAGATGTGGAGTGGAGATTTGTTCAGCCGCGAGTTAAGCAGCACGACGAGTATGAGAGGGACACTGTGTTACATAGCACCAGAGTATGGAGGCGGTTGCTGTTACTTGATGGAGAAAGGCGATATCTACAGCTTTGGAGTACTGATTCTAGTGATAATCTCGGGTAGGAGGCCTCTACACGTCCTTGCATCGCCGATGAAGCTTGAAAAAGCGAATTTGGTGAGTTGGTGTAGGCAGTTGGCTCAGTCAGGGAATGTTCTTGAGCTGGTGGACGAGAGATTGAAGGATGGGTATAACAAGGAAGAAGCAGGAATGTGCATTAACTTGGCTTTGGCATGTCTACAGAAAACTCCTGAGCTACGGCCTGATATCAGTGAAGTTGTGAGGATCTTGAGAGGGGAAATGGAGATTTCCTCCACTGCTTTCGAGTTTTCTCCATCGCCTCCGGCAAAATTTTACGGCAGTAGATCGAAGCGCAGAAGTTAAAAACAGGGCAATGCAGAGTAGTAGTTCGAGATTTGATCTGATCGTTTTTTTTTTTTCATTCCGGAATTGTCAAATGTAACTTAAGAGGGTTTTAGCTTTTGAGAATTGTATTATGCTGTAATGTTTGTAAACTATGGCCGAGATTCGAATTCCATCAAAACGCAGAAGAATATAACATCAAATTATAGTTTAACTGCAGTTTCATCTTGAGACATTTCTCAATTGCGCTGCTGCAGTTCCTTTTGTGTTTAATGGGCGCTCTCTCAAGTTTCAATGATAACTTCTTTTTTTTAAAGCAACTAAGCAATAAAGTATCAGTTGCAAGCTGCAACTAAAGTAAACAAGTCATAAATCAAGGGACCCATTACTTTCTCGATGAAGGAAAATGATGATTCCTTGAAATGTGGCATGAAAATTGCAACAATCAAAAGAATCCAAGGCCGTATCAATCATCATGGTTCATGAGTCATGAACAAAGTCCTAGGACAAAAGAACACAAAAACGACAAACTGGGAAACTGGACAATGAGAGACCTAACCATCTTGCCTTTGGAACACATTGGACTCAGCCTTTGCCTGTTGAGCGGTCTGGTTCATATCATTAACACATTGAACTCAAACTTCCTGTACTTGAGCGTGCGGCGATGCGTGGACGTGTTTGCCTATAACAATCACGAACCAAACTAGTTTCTAACGTCTTTCATGTAATCCGGAAAAAGATTCCTGAATCAGCATGGTTGCAATTGATTATTTAATGCAGATTCATGGATATATTCTTCCCTAGGCTAAGCAAAGGTAACGATCACCAATCTGGTAATGGGGATAAAGATTACATGGAAAACTGCACGGAGGATTTAGTAAAAGCATACAAACCTAATGGGACGGATGGGCTGGGAACAAAGCTTCTGCCTTCGTTCAGATTGCATGTATCACATTTCTGAAGAGTTGATTGAGACCACGAGGTCTGAGAATCAAGTTTACTTGAGTGATCGTTTGATCACAACCTTCAAGTCTTACCCCTATCAGTTTCTTTTTTGTATAGTGATCGTTGACCTTTGTAGTCTCCCCGAGAACCAATTTTTCGAAGATCTTTCCTCTTGCTATTTTTGACCCCCTTCACCTTTTGCTCCTCAAGATGTTTCTGGAGCTTAGGATTTCCTGGGAACCCTTTTGATTTCATATCTGCATATATCTCTCTGGCCTTTTCGAGCCACCCGCATGTCAAAAGGCCCTGTACTGTAGCCAAGTAAAGAGCAGGACTAGCCGCCACCTCAAAACGACCCATTTCTGCCCAAATCTTCAGAGCATTTTCAGGTTGCTTTTCCCTGAATGATTTTCCAAGAACGTGGAGAAAGGTGTCTTCTCTAGGACCTAAACAAGAAATCTTCATTTGGCCAAAAACCTCTAAAGTTTGATCGAAATTGACAGCCTCAAGGAATGCATGAAACGTATCAACTGTTAGACTTAGGTTCTCACTTATCATGGTCGCCAATACATTCCTGGCTTCTTCCAGCTTTCCAGCCTCACAAAGGGGCCGTATCATCGAGTTGTAGGTGACTGAATCTGGTTTCAATCCTTCCTCCTTCATCTTTTCCATAAGCTTCATAGCTTCATCAAAGCAATTCTCACGGGTCAACACATAAACCAAAGAATTGTAAACTTCAATCCCTGGAGCAAACCCTCGTTTCTTCATTTCATCGTAGAGCCTGAGAGAATCGAAAAGGTTCCCAACTTTAGAGAAGCAAGAGATCATGTGACAGTAAGAGTCCTTGTAAGGCGTGATACAGTAATTCCCCATCTCTCGCCAAATCCTCTTGGCTTCAGTCACATCAGTCCAAATGTTACACCAACCATTAAGAATTACGTTGAACCCCTCAACATCCACCGGAAAGAGCTTTTTGCTTGCAAGCATGAACTCTTCGGCTTTTTCAATGTGCCCATGTCTACACAAAGCATACAGCAAGCCTTGAAATGCTTCTTCATCAGGAATGTGCTTAAACTTATCCATGATATCGAATGTCCGAATAGCTTGGCTAGTATCATTAGCAGCAGCATATCTACATCAATACCAAGACAACCAATTCAAATACCTCTAGTCAAATCTTTCTATATCACAACAAAAATTGAACAGAAGAGGAACTTTTCATCTTCTCTAGGTGAAGAGAAAATGTAAAAAGAAGACAGAAGCTCTAACCTGTCCATCATGAGAAACATGGCCTTTCTAGTATCCCTTGAAACATGAAACATATCACGGATCAAACACCAAGCTATGTTGAACTTTTGATGATTACCCAACACCCAGATCATCAAATCACAAGCTTTCTGATCATCGCAGCCGCGTTTCTCGCCCCATTTGAATGCCAGAAAGGCAAGCCTCCATTCATCTCTTAATTCCCAGATTAAAGAGTAGAGAGAATCATGACAGAGGTCAAAGGATGACTCCTCTAGAGAAGCCATGGCATCGGCCTCCGACTCTAGCTCAGGGACCTGTCTGACGAAATCAATCAGACCATGTTCCAGCGGAGCAAGGGCTTGCTTGATAACAAACGTTTCGGAGATGTTTTGGGTGGAGAATCGATTGGACGAGACAAAATGTGGGACATGGCTAAAGATCGGAGAATGCACAAGACCCGCTCGATGAAATGCTGAAGAGAAGGAAGCAATGTGGAAAGATGAGTAAGAAAACGATGTCGACACTGCGCGTAGCAGGTATTGATGCTGAACAATCCAAAATTGTGGCGTTCGCGTTAGTTTCCTAAAAACCGCAGCCATAGCTCATCGGAGGTGAAGCAGTGAGAGGGTTTTGATTGTTGGAATCTTTTTTAAAAACCTCGTCTTTATGGGATTGATGAGGAGGAGATGAAATTATAAATTAATGGGGCTTAAAAGTAATTTAAAGTAAGTAGGGGTCTAATATGGTAGCAATAAATAAGGTTATGTTAACGGGCCTAGATAAAGCCCATTCCAGATGGTCGTAAAACCTCCAAAAAGCTGGTCCTTCACGGAGAAGTTCAATTCCTGATAAACCCTAGACTGAAGAGGAATCTCTGATTCGGAGATTTGTCGAGATCGAAATGGGAAATGAGAGCAAGAGCAATGGAGCTTCAAATCTGGGAGGAGGAGGATTTAGGGCAAAGATGGAGCACTATGTCTACAGTGGGGAAAAGAAGCACGTTTTGGCTGGGATCGGGATAATCACCATCATCTTCGGGATCCCTTGGTATCTAATGAATCAAGGTCAGATTTTTTCTGGGTGCTTTTGATTGAATATTAACTTGTTTCGGTTTGGATCCTGAGGAAATAAGCGATAATTAGAAGGAAAGTCGAGACTTTTTTTTCATTTTGATACCGATGTGGAAATATTACGTGCGGTACTGATTCCATCTCATAAGCTAGGTTAAGAATGAATCTACTGATAGCAGCTTAAGCTTCGGACTTCAAACTTTCTTGCCAAATGGAATCAAGTGCCGGATTTGATTGATTGACTGAACAAATGGAGTTTGAGAATATCTAAGAATTGACTCGCAATGTTTTTTCTTGTTAGGAACATAGACTTGTATGATCACAATGCTACCGTGTTTCTCTGTTTTTGCTCTCAACAATCCTCCTAACACATCGATTCAATAGCACACACATCTCATTTGTTTGTCTAATTTGGTTATCTGAGGTGTGGTATTTTCCTTTATGTTCAGGCTTTAACTGTTGTTACATTCTGGTTTCTTTCAGGGTCAAGGCATCGGTCTCATCAAGATTACTTGGAAAAAGCTGATAAAGCTCGAAAAGCGCGTCTCTCATCATCTTCAACCTCTGAGAAGTAGTTATCTCCAGTCTTTTTTCTCAGCTTCCCCCACTTGGAAACCTTTTGCAGACTCTAGTCAGATACATGCCGTGAATGATGAGTGTTTTTCATGTCCATAGAAACATAACTCAGTAAATGTCTGAGCCAGTGTGGTTTTAGTTCAGACACGTATCATTTCACTGTACTGAAGTTTCTGTATCAAATAAATAAAAGTTTTCTCAAAACAGATAATGAGAAGGTTGAAAAAATTGCTCCGAGTTAAAGCTTCATTCTCATAATATTTCCTCTACAACACTGTTTCCATCTTGTGAAGGCCACAGATGATTAGTAAAAGCAACATAAACAGTTTTAGCAATCATCTACTTGTCTGGGCAGTTATGATGTCCTCACAGAGGCATGAGCCTTCTACGTTTGTAGAACCAGACGAACGCCAAGAACACAAGAAGACCACAGACTCCAGTAATGGTCAAAACCCATTTGAAAGCGCCTGGCGTTTCAAAGAAATCTATCTCGAAATTCATCCCAAAGATCCCAGCTACAACCCCGAAGATGGCTACAACAAATGTCGCAGTAGTTAGCAGCAGCTCGAATTGGATCAGCTGATTCCGCACGTTATCCTGCAAATTCCAGAAATCTTCAGCAGAAGCTTACGGTTTCCTAAGCAAATAAGGTACAAGCATGATCAAAGATTCAAAGGTATACCAATTGAATGTTGATAAAATCCTCAGTATCATCGATGTACTCCTTTAACTGAAGAGTAAAGAGAGTTGCAGAGGATTAAAACGCTTTTAACTTCTACTGAAACGAGATAATGAATAGACATATATACTAAGGAATCGGTTTTTATGTTACCGAGGTAAGCTTGTTGAGAGTGCTATCGATGACAACAAAGTATGCTTCAAGCAACATCTCTAGCTCCTCTATATTCTCGGTTGCGCCTTCTGAGCTTCTTGCACTGTCATGCCGGCTCCTTGCAATGCTCAAGCTTTTCTCAAGTCTCCGAGGATCAGGAGGAGAAGAAACAGGAGAAACTGGTGCAGAAAGAGAAACACCATCATTTGATCGGTAGCCTAGCAAGGACTGATCACCATATAAAGATCCCTCCATTCTCTTCTTCTTCTCGGTTAGATACATTTCCGCCATATCCCCATCATCGTCCATTAATTGTTCAATCTCATCCCGAACCTTCTGAACTCTTCTCGTCAATGCTACAAGTCTGCTCTTCAGTCTACGCACACGCTCCAAGTTTAAAGTACTGATCTTTGAGGTAAGCTCATCCAATAATGGATATGCCTCGATCTCTAACTCTGAAGCCTACAAAGGGTAAAAAGTCAAATATCTATTCCCAATGCTAACATACCAAATTCAACGAGTTCTGAAAACGATGACTGACCTGGGAATCAAGGAAGGTACAAGCAGCTTCGAGGGCAATTTCAAGAGCCCTGAACTCGAAAGGTAAATAATCAGGGGATGAGTTTTGAAACACATTGTCTAAACTCCTACTCCTCCTCCTGCTCAGTTCGAGGCTGTCCTGATTCCAAACCTCACCTACAGCACTTGCCTTTAGTCTCTGCTGCAGCTCAACCACATACCGAAGCACATAGTTATCAAGGGAATTCAAGAGCAAAACCTCATCCGCAGTAATAATACAACGGATCTGCTCTAAGTTTACAACAATAGCTCTCTCTCGGCCCAGGATAGTAGACGGATACACAAACAAAGGATCGAGCAGGCGCAAATCACGTGCTGGTAAATCGCATCTACGCATCATTGTGAACTTATCGACCTCAATGACCTGTGTATTGGCAAAAGTATCAACACGAATCCACGACTTAAGCCCTTGACCACGCTTCTTCAGACCCAAAACATCAACTCCAAGGAGAGGTTGTCTCCCTGATGCAGAAGGCCGAGACCCTGCATCCCCTCTGAGGTTTATAGCAGAAGCAGGTCTTGGAGGAAGCAACCGCTCTTTGAGGTCAGACATTGTATGCTACAAAAACGAACAAGAACAAGAAAGAAATATATAATTATAAATAACAAGAATCCCAAGAATGGAAATTTCTCAAAACAGGATTTCTTCAAACCGATATCGATGTTCATACTCTAACCTAGCCAACTGTAATCGAAAACGAAGAACCAGCCTCAGAAATTGATCAAATATCAAAGACTTGGCACAAAACTAGACTAAGAAAACAAAACACACACCACAAGGCGATGATCAGAAAGCGATTCAGAGTTCAAATTTCTCGGTCATATCTGGGCTACAAACGCCGAAATACCCCCACAAGTCATCAAATCGGATTGGGACTATAAAACAGAGAAAAAAGATCACCAAAAAGGTCTCAAATTGTACAGCAGAATTCACACTTACATATAAAAATCTCGCGACGGAGAAACCCTGAAAACTAGGATAGAATATTAATCGAGAGCGGATTGCCGAAATCTCTTTAACTAATTTGCTTGAGTGAAATGCGAGAAGAAGCAAAAGCAAGCACCTTTTGCTCTTGTGGAAGAGAGGCCTTAAACCGACATTCAACCCGATTCTTAACTAATTTTACTTTGGTTCAGACTCGAATTTACCGGTTACACTTAACTTCCATTATACCTACTAAACATTAACCACTCGAAAAGTAAGGTAGATAATTAATGTTGACCATTTATAAGTACGTAAACAAATTTATTAAGCGTGACGACTAAAAAGTATATAATTATTTTTGTTAATATGGCAAATGTTATGACCGGTTCTGGAATTGTTTTTTAGATTGAGATGACAACGTGCAATTTTGAAAAAAAAAAGAGAGAATCCGTGGAAAAAACAAGCGATGACGAATGGATGACGTAAGCCAATGAGAATCTAAAAGATCCTCGACGACCCGCACCGTTAGATCCTGACCCGGTAACTTTATCGACCGACCCGTTTTCACCTGGTTCATTTCGTCTCGCCACCAACCTTCTGAGGTTTCGCGGAATTTTTCTGCTCAAAAAAATTCGATCGGTTGAAATCTAGTCGTCCTATAACGAGTTTCGATTAGCAGATCTAAGTCCTTAATCATCTGAAATCTTTTTCTTTTCTTTTCTGTTTGTGATTCTCCGTGGTCTTTGTTCTTAGGGTTCATCCTCAAGGTGATCAATTCTCCATTTTTGTTGGTTTTTGGTTTATAAATCCAAATGGGTTATGCCATTTATGTACTAGATTGATCAACTTGCGACGAATTATCTATCTTGCGATGATCTTAACACCCAAAATCGTAATTTTTTGGAAAATTTTATGTTGTTTCATTACGTGTCTGCTGCGTTGATGTGCCCGAGAAACCCTTAGTTATATGAAATATTTTTAGACCAAGAGTAGTAGTGTTGCTTGATTTCTGATACGCATTTCTTTTGTGATAAGTGTTATGAGCTCTTAGAAGCTATGGGAATGGCGTCCTTTAGCTCTGGTGGTGAAAGCCTTCGACTTTGCGTGTTTGACTTGAGGAGAGGCCAAAACGAAGGACAGGAACTGGACAAGATCTTGTTTTTCTATCCTCCTGATTTAACCTTCTCGGCTCAGCTATCGGTTATTGGTCTCAGCGAAGGGCTTATCACATTCACGAGGTCAGCTGCTAGAGATTTTCCTTCTTTGCACATGTTCAAGCTCACGGATTCATTGGTTTTGTATCACTGTGGATCATGTTCATTTGAGCGTAGTCTCGTTTTCCGTTTGAGTTTTTGGATTTGCCTGGATATTTTTCGGTGTTTCTGAGACATGGTTTAATGGAATATAAATGCAGACTTTTCTCCCCGGAGGCGGCTTGTGAGGTAATAGAAGCAGAGAGACATTCCCATGTTTTCTATGAAGCCGAGCCCGATATATGGATGGTCATGGTACAGCATTATCCTCTCTTTTACTTGTTATGCCACTTGAATTTTGCACATGGTCCAGATGCATAGAGAGGGAAAACAAAATTGATACTAGAATTTGGCAGATTGTAGAGAAAAATAAGGAGATTGAAGCCATATGGAGGGTTGATGCATTGCGGAGAATGCTTAAAGAAGTGCACTCCCTCTTTGTTATGTTTCACGGATCAATTAGGGCATTGCTTGAGAAAGAACCAGCAGGAGGGCTTATCCGATCGCACTTGTATCCATTCATCACAGACTATTTAAATGGTAAGAAATATCCACCAAATCTAGCAATATGAAATCCATGTGATCTAGCACTAGTCAAAAACGTTTTACATTTTTTTCTTGGGCCAGATCTTTTTGTTGGGAAGAAACTTCAGTTACCTTCCTTCCGTGAAACTTTGAAAGAGCGAGGAACAGTTCAGATGCTTACTTTAGCAAGGGATGCGGCACTTGAAGTTCAGGTTTTGTTTCTCCATCTGAAAATCCGCTTCGCAGTAACACATCCCCTTAATTGTTCACTATTTTGACTAGTATTTTCTTAGATGTACAGTCTCTTGTCGGAGTGCTAGATTCATCTGCTGGGACCGTTCGATGCCACTCGTTGATTCTATTTCATGACCTACTGGTGTCAACAACTCTCTCACCTGTAAGTTTTCACTTCCATAAGTCGCAATATTCTTACCCAAGACTGTTGTGTAGATAAGGTTCTTGATTTGCCATGGTATGTGTAGACTTTATTCCACCAAAACTAACAGTTTTAGCCTTTGGCATCTCTTTCTCCTTTGTCAGGATGATACCGTCGACTTGTTTACATTTTCTGTCATGAGATTGACCACAAACGCGCTATCCTCTGGCACGAGTTCCTGGTCATATCTACGCAAGGGATCCAGTTTATCTCAAATCTCTTCTAGATCTACCTCAGCGCAACTTCTTGGTTCAAGTGATCCATTGCCTTCAGGAAATGGTAATGACGTAGGTCGTGTTATTAGACCATTACAGCACGATAAGTGGTCGAAAGGGAAAGACGGGTTTCTTGTAACAGATATTTGGGGTAAAGATGCCACCCCGAAAATATATCTACAGCAGACGCAAGAAAGAGTTTACCTTTTAACTTATCAATACAAAAGTCTCACCTTGGTTCTTCTCGTGCCTAGCGCTGCCATTGTTAATGGAGAGCTAGACATCTCATTCGTGAAGCACCAAGTTATTGAAAACGTTAGTTAGCTCCTCTCTGTAAACCTCCTCTTGCTTCACTGTAAAATAATTTCGGGCTCCATCTCTCATCATTTGATATGTATAATGGCAGGCATCCGCGAAAATCTTGAAAGTCGAAGAGAAGCTATCGAAAGGATGGGGAGGTGAGAACGCTTACCATGTAAGCGGTTACCGTTAATTGCTAGTTGATAATGAAATGGAAGTTTCCAGAGCTTCTCCGCCGGGAAAGGTAGCAACTTTGGCAAAGGTAAGATTAGAACACCCATCAATCATATACTGAGTTGCATAACCAAAAGTGTAACAAACTCTTAACAGAAATTATATTTCATGTCGTAGGAGTCTTTACTTGCACTAAACAAGCTAAGGGAAACAGTGGATGAAGAGAAGAGCCGCACGAAGCAAGAGAAAGACATGGAAATATGAATTCGAGCGAAGAACAACGCGTGGGCCATCGCTCGCTTAACCAGAGGTAAAGAGCTTTACATGGCCTTGGAGAAAGCAAGTGAAACGCTTCTTGATGCTACAGACTCTGTCCAAAGTTTCAGCAATAGGTAATAATAACCTTTTGTTACTACTATTAGTCCATTAAAACGGAGGTTGCAACAAGATGTTTATTTCTGTGAATCTCTCTGCAGGTACTGCAGCGGAGCATTCTCCATGGATTAAATTCTGCAATCTTTTTGAAGAAATTGCAAAAGAATTGACTTTTTTTTTAAGGTGTTTGGAATTCTGTTGTAAAACATAAAGAAACCGTCGAAAAGAAGAGAATGATATAATTTAGGTCTTACTTTGAATTAACAGAAATCGTACAACTTGACTCTTGACGATTTGAAAAGGTCAAATAAACTTGAAAGCTAGTATTATTAAGCTCCAATTCACTAATCGTGAATGTTGAGGCTACACCATAAGGAGAAATGACTTTATTTACATTTTTAGTAATCATTAACGAGACAATTTCACTTATATACATCGGTTCTTCAAGTCTCTCTTGTTATTTATGTGCAGAGTGCATTCGAATCATATTCCGAAATTTTGAAATCTTCAAAAGCTTCAAGCGTAAGGATTAACGTGAGATGAGTAGTCTCGGGTTCCTGCACCTTCCCATCCCATCCATTCCTCCCACGTGTCGCAGTCTGGATCATTCATTCCATTGAAACCATCGTCAGATACATCGAACGGCTCAAATTCCTCCGTTCCCTCCATCTGATTCTTTATTTGCTTCAACACAATCTTCAAAAACCAACAAGAAAAAACACAAAGATCAATTTTCAATTTTTCATCACAGAACTGTTAAATTTAACCCCTCAAGAAAAAAGTAGATGTTTTCATAATCACACACTTACATCGTAAGCTTCGTTAATTGTCTGAAACTGAACCCCACAGTTGCTTCCTCTACAAACATCGGGATGATACTGCAAACCAATCGATCAGAAAGATGTCAAATTTAATATTTTCGAAACAAGGATAACCAGATCTACATGATCGAGTAGAAACAAAAAAGTCAAACCTTTTTGGCGAGTTGTCTGAAAGCTTTCTTGACCTCATATTCGGATGAATCGGGCCGGATCCTAAGAGTCTTATACGGATCCATTACAGAGGATGACGAACAGATGACTCCTGTTCTGTTCAGCATCTTGGTGTTCTTTCTTCTGCTGTTTTTTAATCGCAACGATGAAGATGATGATGAAAACGACGATCCGGGTAGACCCGAGAACCCGTTTCCTCCGATCGTTAAAGCAATAGTCATACTTTTTTTTCAGTTCCCAAGACAGAATCAAAACAGGCAAACCTAGATGATCTCTAGAAAGAAAAATTGAGAAAACTTTTTTTGATGAACAAGTAAAATTGAAGAAGTTTCAATAATTGGATTTGTGATATAACAATGGATTGGATAAAAAGAGGGAGAGGGGGGCAATTGGATTATATAGAGAGACGAGAAACGGTGACTCATTTTTTTGTCATCTAAAAGTGTCCTTATCCATAACGCTACCGATTTCCAAGGGCAATTGGTTTTTACTATTTTTTTTTTTATATAGATAGATAAATGTTTATCCACTCCTATTATTTTGTTTTTTTTTCATCCTACTTTTTTGTTATTATGTTTTTAGAAAGTTTTAATAATTTTTCTCCAAATAAAGAAAACCATTTAAATTCTGGTGTAGTTTAACAAAATGTGAAAGACAAGCGAAATGTTTTGAGTACTATTGTATTCTAAGATGTAATTAAGTACACAGTTTCAGTTTTCTTTACTAATTATGTTGTTGATACTGTGGGTAAGATTAAAACCACAATCTGTTTCTTAAAAATACCCATTGGTACTGTTCTTGTTTTAAATGATGATACTGACATTTACAAAAAAAAAGACTGATATTATTGCGTTCTTATCCAACCAAAATCCATTTGAAGAACAAAAATATTGGAAAGATTCCTTCACAATTTGATACTTTTCACGATTCAAAAATATCTCATGATTCTCATCAAGACACGCAAACAAATCTATATATTTTTGTGGATCACAAAATGCACTAATATCTTGTTATTACATATCAATGCTCTGACCGATCACATTTATCCTTTTTACAGTTTAATTGAATTGTTATAGTACATTCAAAGCAAAACTATATTATTTAGAATATGATTCGCAGACGATTGTATGTTGCTTTCATATAAATTGGATCAAAATTTTATAAAAAGCATATCTTTAAAACTTGAAGAACAACAATAAATAACAAACAAAAAACAAACAATTCCGTTCACAACATTAATTGCCTAGCTAGTCTAGTAGTCTCTTGTTCATCCAGCTTATTATATAATTGATATGCAAGAACAGAACCATATGATTGCTCATTGAGTTCTTGTAAATTCAAGTTGAATAACCAAAACAAGATTTGAAAATTTGAAGAGTTTTGGTAGACACCAAAGGGATTTTAAATGAAGAGTTTTGGTAGAAGTGACAAACAAAACAGCCTCTCAAGACCTTCTTCTTCGCTTCCTCTTCTCTCTGTCGCTTTCATCCGAACTAGAAGAAGACGATGAATCTGACTCAGAATCAGACTCGGAACCGGAACTGTCAGATCCAGACGATGATCCAGATTCTGATTCAGCAACTTGCTTCTGTTGTTGCATGATGAGGCGTGGCATGTTCTTCAGGTACTCCCTGAGATTCTCTGTGATGCCTCCAAGACCAATGGAAGTAAAGAAGTTGATTGCAAACCTCGTGTTCTTCGGATTATCTTTAGGGAAGATGGACTCGAGTGATTCCTGCATTGTTGGATCCTGAAGCCTCTCATTAAGCAGCTTAATCCCCAAGTGTTCTGACAATTCCTGCAATCAATGCAAAGTAGTAACCCAATCAATACAATAGTCTCACAAACAAAACTCCCTAGCAGAGTCCTAAACGTGCAGTAACGTATCCATAGTTTCAGATTGTTGACTACTTAATCATATGAAACAAAGGAATTACTCAATCACATGACCCATCTTCAATCAAACCAATAAGATAAAACAGCTCTGCGACGGTAAAATAAGTGTCATGGGATGTGTTATTGATTCAAGTTACCTGAAAAAGGATCTTAATAAAGATACGAGATGAGGAAGTTGTGTCCTCCTCGGTTAACCGAATGTAGGCAAGCACATGCCAGGGAAGTGCATCTGTGCCCAATAAATGGGCGAAGAACTTGGCCACATTACGCAACTTGTTCGTCTCGAGACGATGGATCATGGAATACTGCTGAACAAAACATTTCTCAAAATTCTCTTGATGAATTTTGTTGATCATACAGAAACGCTGACCCAACAAACCGTAGTAGCGCAGATATGTTCTCTCCTGAGAGCAACATTCCAGGAGCATTATGCATAGTTCCATCTGCAACATTGAATTGGACAAGAATCTTATAAGACTTGAAATCACAAACTTTAAGATAGATGGATTGATCGAAACAATATAGCAGAAAAACAGAAAGCAGCAGAAAGTATTGAAAACAAAAGTTTGGTAGGAGTTACCTCTTGACCTGGTTCAAGTTTAATTTTAAGTAACTTGTGACCTGCTTCCTCAAAATCAACGCTGGACATTATGGTCAGGTATATTGTCCTCCTAAGATTAACAAGATTAGTCTCTGTCTCGTCTCTTATTCTCATCTGTTCTTCATCTTCTTCATCAGACTCATCTTCCTCCTCATCATTGTCCTCTGAACTAGCATCAGATCCATCTTCATCCTCAGACTCATCCTCACCAAGTAACTCCTTCTTCAGGGCCTCGTATTTCTTTTCGTTCTCAAGAAAGTCAGGATCAGGTTTGAAAACATCTACAAACAGAAAATATGAGAGAAACTTTTTAAAATTAATAGCTGTTTCAGTAATACTCAAAAGTAACCCATCTCTCTAGAACCATGGGGTGACCTTTAAATACCAAGCTTACCAAGAGAGGTTTCAGGATTTATTTCCTCATCAATAGAGACATCGTGCGAATATTTTTCTTCCACAAGATCTAGCTCAGGACGAACAGCTGGATGTCCCTGAAAGCAAACCATTCACACAATTTTATGAGCATTTTCCATCTGTGAAAACGAAGCATGGTATCATCTCTGCTGCAGCCCATAAGATCAGAATATAATTCAATCAAGTTGTCTATAGTATATTTACCTGAAAATTCGCTTTCCTAATAGCAAAGAGCCCTTCAATCAAATACTGAACTCTCTTATCTATCTCTCCCTCGTGCAGTATACCACGAAACCGCTCAAAAATTCCTGAATTAACAAGTGGAAGAGCTTAGAAACACAGATAAAAAGAAGACCCGTGGCAGTATAGAACATGTATGCCATGAAAAAAACGGTTTAATGCGTAAAGTAAATCGCTTAGATTTTAACATTATCCTCTACCAAGAGATGAACTATATTATAATAGCAGCATGTGTTAATAATCATTGATTTGTAAAATAATTTGATGGGTTAGGTGGAAATACAAGCAGTCTAATGTTTCTCAATATAACAAACAGAAAGAGAGGTTGAAAGGATTTTTACCATTCAATCCTTTTGGTATAAATTCCTGAAGCATCGCACCACACTCTGTCACAAATCCAACAGCCACCTCGACACTGTCATCAGACGGGTCTTCCAGAAGTATAGCGGCTAATTGAAGAGCAATGATCTCCTCAGCGACTTGCTGGTTTACTAGATGTGCAATAAATTTTACGGCAGCCAGCAATTGAGGCTGGCAAAACAAAAATGAAACACAAACGCATAAATATGACATATACAAGTCAAAATGCTTGACAAGACTTGCAGATTGGGAAAGCAAAAAAGACAAACCTTGTCATTACGCTTATACGCTCTCTTTAGCTGCAAAATGACCCTTTTCAATAGAAGTTCAGCAACTTCAGGGAACTTGGCGTTAATAACAGCGACTAAAGCTGCAAAGACATCAGTGAAACCAGGAGATGCCATTTGTGACTTCATACATGACCGACAGAAAAGTCCCCTTCCTCTGATAAGATTTTCCGCAAACAGTTCAGGGATTATGTTCTTGATGTTGCTTGCATTGACCTTATTCACCAGCCCATTAATACTTTTACGGAGAGCGTCCCATGTAAGACGTTGATACTCTACACTGCTCTTGTCTTCCACCTCCTTCATCATGCGTGCTAGCTTGAACGGAGGAATATAAACTCCACCAGTTTTTCCCAAAGCCATAGCATTGCTATCAGATGGATTGAGTTCTGGCAACTTAGGCTTTGCAACTTCACTCTTCTCTTCCCTTTTCTTGCTGTCTTCCTTCCTCAACATGTCTCTCTGACTATCACCATATCTATCAATGTGTCTCCTCTCCTTTTCATCTCTAACTCCATCGTCCCTCCGATGCCCATCTCTCCTTTCAACATCTCTCCGCCGGTTCCCGTTCTCATGCCCATCAGACAAGTCTCTCTCCCTCCGATCCCTCTTTAAGAGGCCTTCATCACCTCTATCAGTCTTCTCTTTTCTTCTTCTGTCGCTCTTAATCTCACCTTCTTCATCGTCGTCAGATACTTGATGATCTCTGCGTTTCCTCTCGCTTTCTCGCCTAACTCTCCTGCTCTTCTGCCTATCATCTTCTTCATCGGAAGGTTTATCTGCTATGACTCTAGTACCCCTATGACCCCTCTCTCTATCATGCTTCTCCAAGTCTTTGGGGCTTCTCTGCCTTCTTCACCTCTCGTAATCATCCTTAACCTCTTAGGTTTCCCTTTTATTCCCCTTCAAATCACAATCTTCATCAGAAGAAGTGTCTGCTCTAACTCTATCCTTATTCCTTCCTTTACTTACCCTCCTCTCAGCATCTACATCCATTCTTTTACCACCATCTCTTACTTTGACATCATCAGAACCCGAATCTACTTCTCTTCGATCTTTTCTCGACCGCCTAGATTCCTCATCGGAAGAGGTATCTGTTCTCGCCTTATCTCCACGGCTTCTCTCTCTTCCTTTCCCGTCTCGCTTCGGCTTTCGGTCATCCCCATCTGCTACACCAACAAACTCGAGATCTCTTCGCGAGCTTTTATGGTCATCATCGTCAGAAACCCTAACCAGACGACCAACCTCTTCACTCTCCACCCTCGACCGCCTACCATCAGGGCTTCTCTCTCTTCTTCTTCTATCCATCCTTCTCACTCTCTCTTCTTCCTCGGAGGAACTGTCGTGCCTACCCATAGATGAAAATTCCCAGCTAAGAAAACACCCAACCCAACAGTGAATTACAGATAAATGAAGAACCTTTCTCGATTGTTACAGAAAACCCTAGCCTATCCAACGATATTAAACCTGTAGCAAGAACCCTACTGAGGTTGTCGCCGAGATCTGAATCGCGAAGCAAAAGTGGTGGAAGACTGAAAAATATCTTTTCGATTTGTGGTTTTTGCTCTTGAGAGTTACGCCGCTCTTCAGCCGGCACGATTTCCGTTTCTTGATTACCAAAACGGCACGATATCTTTATCTGGGTGGTCGGGTCGATACGAAGAATGAAAATATAAGCCTAATGGGTCAAAGGCCCAATCTGAGATGACGGTTCATATATATAGTAGTTGTCCTAGAACAACTAAGCCCAAGAGTACATTTTATTTCAATTGCGATTATATAATTCCAAATTCGTAAAGTTTACGCGGTTTACCGAATATCTGCAGACGCAGATTCCAAGAAATTACTAACTTCAAGAAAGATGCCCTGGTTCGTGGCATATGCTCTCTGCAAAAGTCCACAATTTATTTATTATTATTTTTTTTAACCCTTAATAATAGGATTTTTTCATGCTAAAGACACCAAATGTCGACCCAAAGAACAACGCAAATTTTATTTTTGTTTGTGAAATAAAATTGTCGTGGCTGCATGGAAATTTTATTTTAACAAAATACGACAGGTCCCACCCGATACTACAAGATGATCCAACAAAAACTATTACTAGAAGAAATAAAGTTTTGATCGTTCACTAATTATCATGTAAAGAAAAGTAAGAGATCATCAGTAGTATATAGTGTTAATAATTTGAACTTAAAGATACAAGTAACACTCTATAAAAGTGAAAAATAGAATTGCCAGAATCGAAACAATAAAAAACAACAATGTTTTTCATCTAACCAAATCAAAGAAGACAATATTTTGAATAAGTCTCCAACATATTTTGAATAGGTCATTAATTATAATATTACCATTGACTATAGTAAAAAATAATCAGATGTTTTATACTTTGTTTAATCATTTGATTTACGCAAGAACTATGCGGGGAGAAGACTTGCGGACGAGACGTATGATCGTACTCAATAAATTCTTTAAAGATCATTATAACGTATAGTTTACTTCTTCTTCTTCTTCTTTTTTGTTAAACCATAGCGTAATTTACTTCCCAACCATAACTCGGAAGGGAAAAAACCTTAAAACATGTAAATAGAAATAAAATTAATATTCACCAGTAACAAAACTTCACTATATTCCAGAACATTCTACAAATCGAAAAACAGTGCATGTGAAAAATCACGAGAATTATACGGTCGTAGCACATCTATTTAATTTATGTAAAACGGTGTGCTGTGTGTGCAAAATCACGGTTAAAAATATAATGAATTTTTTTTATATATAGTTTAAGAAAAGGATTAAAGGATGCATGAAAAATAAGCTAAGGAAGTAGACGAAAGGGTCCCACAGAAGAAAACGATAAGGCAACTATTGTCGACTTCTAATCTCAAAGCTCAAAAAAAAAAAAAACACATTTCACGAGCCTGAAGAACAAAGCAAAAGCCTTTCGTAAGTCGTAACCGAAACGCCAAATCATTACCGTTCAACTGAAATTCAACAGAGGGGGGACTTTCGATCCCTTGTACGTTGTCTCCTTTCTCTTCTTCTTCTTCAACTTCTCTTTCTCCAAATCGTGTGTCGGTTTAAATTGTGGGGAAATTTTCAGATTAAATGGAGAAAGGGGCTGGATTTGAGGGGGAGAATACGAAAAAGAAGAAGACAGTGAGTGATGGGTTTGTCGGCGGTTTTTTCCCTGTTTCTACCACAAAGATCGCGTGGAAATCAAGAAAAAGATCAGGTTCTCCCTCTCCTTCTCTGTTTCTTGTTTTCTCAGATTTTTAGCTGTCCCTTCATTTTTTTTTTTTATGTAAAAGATTCGGGCTTGTTAATTGTTTAAGCCATGCTTGAAGTTAGCTCTCCGTGAACTGTTTCTTTAAAGTCTCTGTTCAGCGATCTAGACAGGGATCTTCATCTCTCTGTCTTAACTCTTAAGCTTGGAAAATCAAAAGGCTTTAGCTTTAATTTTGGAGCTTTATATGTGCGTTTGGAATCCAAAGCGATAACAACTTCGGCTGCAGCATCTGTGAACCCAGACAAGGCACCGGAAGCTGCTATGGAGGTCACACCAGAGAAGAACGAGACAACAGCAATGGAAACCGAGCAAGTTGCGGAACCAATGACTACAACTCCTGCTCTGTCCGAGAAAAGAAAAGCTCTGTTTGAGCCACTCGAACCCATTACAAATTTGAATGGAAAGCGACCAACAGCAGCTGATTCATTGTTGCCACCGCCAGATTTCGAGTCTGCAAACTACCCGAAAGGCTGGTTGATCGGGAAGAAGAGGAAGCTAGTGAATGTTGATGTAGTTGAGAGCATGCGAAGAATCGCTGTCCAAGAAATGAACAGAAAGGTAAAACAAACCTAACACCCAGTCCACATCTTTGCTGGTGTTTTCTTCCTTGTTCTTTGGTAATTTTGATTTACGGGTTGTGACAGGATCGAGAGATAGACGGGTTAAACGAGCAGCTAGAAGAGGATTCACGTTGCTTAGAGCATCTGCAGCTTCAGCTGCTACAGGAGAGAAGCAAGAGAACAGAGATCGAGAGAGAGAACACAATGTTGAAAGAGCAAGTCGATATGCTTGTGAACATGATACAAGAAGAAGAAGAAGGAGCCGAAGAAGAACCCTAGCTAAGTATTTTCATCATATGTATGTTCCATCTACCTATAATAGCTCTGTTCTGTTTGTTTATTCTTTTGTCCATAAGAAGGGAAAAAGAAGAAAGCTTTACCACAATTTGTTATCTGGTTAAGCTACTGTTGTTTCCTCCTGTTAGCACAAATAAGAATCAAGCACATTATATATTCTAAGTTCGAGTTCTCCTGCAAGATTTTGAACCTGGGAATTGATTGAATCAATGATCTTCATTGAAGTTGTTAGGAGGACGAAGAACTGTTTGGAGTGTGGGTCTGTATCTAATGTTTGCTTCAGCAGGAGAAAAAAAATACAAATTTCAGAAATGAGATTATATATAGATAGATAGATATGTTTTGTGTATATTACTAAAAGAATTGTGTTAAAAGTGTTTTCCTTCTCCTATGAATAAATGAAATATACGGACCACGAATTTCGAGTGTCCATATTAGCTTTTGCAAAACAAACCTGCACGAACACGAAAGAGATTGCTTCAGATTTACATGCCCAAAGTTTCCATCCCAGCCACAGCTTCTTTTCTGATTTATTCAAAACTCACTATAACACAGTTAATAAAGACACCGAGAGAAAGCTTGACTTGTGTATTCAAACTTTTGTTTTTTTTTTTTTATTATTGTCACAGATCCATTATTCAATCACGGTCATGGTTTTTTTTGTTCTTGGTAACGACTACAACATTACAGACGTTCTCAGGCAAGTAAAATTTCATTCTTCTTTCTGATGGAAAACACGGAGTTGACTAAGATTACCATTGAGAGTCGCGTGGTATATCCTTTTGTCGCCAAGTCCCAAATCCGATAAAATCAAGTTACCCTGAAAGCAACAAGAGAAATGCAGAGCCAAGAGTGGATAAACGATAACACACACAAGCCAAAAGTATAAACATGTCTATGGTTTAACTGCGGATAAGAAGCAAATACCTCGGTGGCCATTAGTCTCCGAACATTGCTAGCATAGAGTTTGGGATCATCTTTCTCTTCTTGTGACGGGTAGTATACAGGTAACCGTATCACCTCCAAGTGATTTACGAACTGACAGAGAAGGAAAACAATGTGGCGTGCCTGGAAAAAAACAAGAAACGATGATTTGATTTTAAAGCTAAAACTTTTGAGAAACCCGCGAGTTTGTTAGAAAGAAATTACTCACCCCAGATATTGTATCCCATGCCACACTGAAACGCTCGTACGGATATTTTAAAATAACCGGAAGAACAGGAGTTCCAGCCAAAAATGCACCTGTCTTGAATGTAAGTAAGTAGTCTCCATTTGTAGTTGTTCCTTCTGCAGTGAGACCAAATCGCAGTTTTAAGGAATCAATGATGGCTTTGGTCGATAAATTGACTAAAGGAGCAATACTGAACCTGGAAAAAGCATAATAGTTGGAGCAGATTTATTCCTATGAGCTTCTCGAACTCTTTCATTTACTGTGCCTGTGAAGAAGAAAAAAACATCGATTAGATAATATGGAAACTATCTCGAGTGTTGGGTGGATAACACAGAGTGTTGGAGAAGGAAGTAAAAAAACCAGACAAGCATACACTAGTTAAAGACTTTTCGGTGCTTAGAAAGGTGAAAAGAAATTCTCTTGCAAAAAAATCACATACCAGATACACCCTTAAAATCAGGCGATTTTGCTTCTCGTTGAACATAGACGCAACCTAGGCATTTACTGTCAGAAAACAAGAAAATATAACCAAGTTTCAGATGATCGACACAAACAAATAACAGAAACAAGAACATTTTGAAATTGTGATGAGTTACAAAGACTGTGCCATGAACTTAGATAAGCCATTCACAACTAACCTGATGAGGCCAACAAGAGGAAGTTTGCCCACTGATCTCTTCAGCAGCAAAAATCATGGAGGGAGCACAGACAAATAAATGTAAATTGTCATTGCCAGAAAAAGAGAGACAAAATTGTGAAGTTCAGAAAGTAATTTAACAGAAGTAACCATATAGCATAATTCTATCAACTAACCTTGGCAACAAAACTTGGGAAAGAAGCAGACATATGATACAAAATGTCCAGGTACGAAACGTGATTGGACACAATGGCTCCAGGTCTTTCAGGTTCCTCCTCGGCGGTTTCGCCTTTCTGGTCAATCTGTAGCAAATAGCAGGACGAATTAAGAGAAGAAACAAACGCCAAGCCATCGGTGGGAACGAAACCTTGAATCAATTTCAGCAAAAAAGAGGTCCCAGATAAGGACCGTCCTAATAAATTGTACAACAACCAAACTTCTCCAATATTGTCGTACAGTCTACAATACTACCAATAAATGGCCTCCGAAATATATCTTCTTACAAGAAAGTCTCTTAACGCTTTTAAGGTTCCTTATAACAAAGTATCCACACCTACAAGTTCCTCCCACACTAGCACTGGTCTATGAAACAGAGCTATGGCTTATACCTCAGACGAAGTGGTTTTAGGAATGGAACCCATGGCTGAGTCTCGATCTGGACGGCTCTCGTGAATCCAATAAAACCCAAATACGAAAAGCAAAACCCTTGAGAGAAACCTCCCACACCGCACGATAACAGTCCTTCTCCATCCTCCCATGTGAGCATAATCTTCCTGAAAAACCACTCCACCTTCTTCTTCCTCTTCCTCTGCCCCACGATACGGAGCAGAAAACAGCGTAAAGACCCTGCATATCAAGTAATACAGAAGCAAGATGCTCGTCGCCAGGATAAACCGCAATGGGACAAGCGTCACCATTGCCACCGCCAACTTAATTTTCTCCGACGCAGGAAAAGGACCCAGACCCATCGTCCCGTACAAATCCGTCCTCGCGTAAGGCGCGAACTTTTTGTCAAGCTCTTCAATGGCGGCAGCCACATCGGATTCTGATTTGAGCAACGGACGTTCCTCTTTGCTTGACGGTGGATTCGAATTCATATCCTTTAGCTCCGATTCCATTATTCGTTTCACCTAACCTAAAAATCTAATCTTTTGTTTTTTTTTTTGTTTTTTTTTTCTAATGAAGGAGAGGTTTCAGGTTTTTGGGAATCACACAAGGAAGAGTGGGTTGTTCTTGTGATGTTTGGATGACGATAAGATAGATCGCGGATCTGAGGAAAGTGTCATCCTATTCTTCGTCGTCTCTAGATTTCCCGTGGAGATTTCAGCTTTCGCGCACACGTAGATTCGCCGTAAAAGGTAAACATGAAACCGAAAACCAGGGTTATGATTCGCTGCAGCGACGTGCATGGTAAACATATTATACGCCCACTGATTTTTAACCGTTAGATGGATTACTCAAGAACAGAAACGGACCACGATTGTTTGTTAAGGAAAACAAACTGAAACTTTTTTTCCAGATAATGTCAATGAGATTTTCCTTTTATTTCTCCCATCTAAAACTTGTGTTTATCAGTTTTTGATGTTTTTCTTCTTCAAATGAGTTTACTTTTTCTATTAAGTGAACAATTTTGAGGTGAGATTACATTACCTTCAAATTATTAAGGATTCTACGTAAGTTTTAAATAAATAGCCTACTCATTTATTCGAAAACATGATGTTAACATGTGATTTGCTATTTTATCCGATGATACGTTGTCATATCATTTAAAGAAATAATACAAATTAATTTGAACAACTGCAAAATATATATCTTTATATGATCATTTACCAAAAAACTACATATATGCAATTAATCCTAAGTACAATTGGTTTAACCTATGAAACCTAGATACAATAAAATAAAACACTTTACGACGCCCACAAATCATCACATTTACATAGCCCATGTAGAATGGTAAAGGGAGAGAGAATCGTCGGTTTAATTTCGGACCAAATCAATGCCCTTTAGGACTTTACTAATTACTTATGATTCACTGATTCACACTTTAGTGGCAAACACAGAGCAACGCGGATCATGTATCAACTTTGCCCTACTTAAAATAAAACCGTACGCAATCACAAGGCATGTCTCCTTTCAATTCAGTAGCAAGATTAATCATTTGGTTTTTTTCATCTCTTACTAAATAATTAAAGTCTTTATATGATTTTTATCGAGAAAAGAGATTGGACATTTGCAATCAAGTTGGCTTAATTATAATTTAAAAGTTTGCAGAGTCCAAGACATAATCATAGCTATTCAACCTCCATCAACATAATAGTATGACTGAAATCTTGTGAATATATAAGAGATTAAATATAATATTTAGTATGTGTAGTTGGATTTACTAAAAGTCTCGCGAAGAAACATCATGTGAAAATGGTCATGGTAAGAAAACAATTCGAGACAGACATTTAATAAGAGTTGCTGCCAGCAAAAAACCTTAGTTAACAAAGCTAGCTCGCTGTTTTTTCTCAGACAAAACCTTAAAACAAAAAGTGGAAACTGCAACAGTTAGATTCCCTTTCCCTGTGAGGTTGAGTAGTCTTTTCTTCTGTATTTGTTTGTTCTTTGTTGAAAACCAATCAGAGGTTTATATTATGATAAAAAGCCGACGCGTACATTCAAATCTAATGTCATTGTCTTTTCTTTTAACAGTGACGTTAATTAGTGATGTATAGTTTAATCATTACGAAACAAGTTTTTTTTTGTCAACCATATGAAACAAAACAATGTTAAATTGATATCAGGACCGAGTTATTAGGATGAGCGACGTGTGCAACCTGAGATTCAGTAATAAAAAGAGTTTAACATTTTTTACCAAAAAATTTGTATATTAGGCAAAACAATTTATGTATTTATATATATGTATCTTTTTTTTTCTGTTTCCATAACAATATATGGATTAAAAATTACACAAACAAAGTTTTTGAAAACTTTTGTTTTGGAAAAAAAGGTAACAAAAATTCAAAATTAAAGAACAAAGGGCGAAAACAGAAATTTTGGCCTAAAACTCATAATAGTAGTCTTGGACCCATACTGAATGTTATAGGCTTACAGCCTCAAGTTGCATATAGACGAATATGGTATTGTTTATAAGATTCTGTTTGTAACATTAAGCTAAAGAATTTCGTTGTATCACCGTTTGTTATAGTGCGTAGACAAAAGATCAAAAAATATTGAGAATATGAAACCCTTCACTTGCACTAGCGGCCAACACTGTAAGAATTAACAGAAGTAGCACCACCATCCACACATTTTATCCTACAATATTGAAACCCGAAAAAACATTGTAAATTTTGTAGTAATTAGGTAATAAAATTGCAGTAATTCACGTGAATCCGCAATAATTTTTCTCATGCACACTAAAGTGGGGTCCTATATTTTTTCCTTTGCCACTTCTCGCCAGCCCTTCCTCTTTTGTTCTCTTCACTGCCTCCAAACTTCCCAAGAATCTCTCTATTTCTCCTTCTCTCTCTCTCTCTCTCCTCTCCTCTCTTCTCTCTCACCTCTTATTTTTTCCCTCTGCACAGAGAATCCTCCTTACAAAAATGTCGAAGCAAGCAACTTTTCTGCCATTGAATCTTTCACCTGCTCCTTTCCTTCTTCTTCTTCTTTTTCTTCTTTTCTCGTGTGTTGTTGTTCATGGCGCCCAAGAGAAGAAGATTCTCAGTCTACACAACAATATTTGGTCTCCCAAGAAATCAAACGAACCTTCGAGCTCATGTTTCTCTCACAATCTTGGTGAGTTTTTTATTTTTTTCCCCTCCTCAAACGCTCACCAACCATAGAGAAAAGTCAGAAAGACATATCGATACTGTTTCTTTGCTTTAGTTTAATATTAATGGCGTGATTTATGGTTAGATTAGCAAAAGCCTCAATATAATGTAAAGTAATTAATTACCTTTACTTTGTTTTTTTTAGCTCACCTTTTCCTTTGAATTGAGATTAGTAATACTGTAGTTGTTTTTTCTAAAGCTTTACAATATAATTATGGAATCTTGAGATTCTTTCCTCCATGGGAGAAAACTCATCTAACATAAACGTTTGTATCTTTTGCGTGTAAACTCTGTTTTCCAATCCGTAGTGGCCTTCCTAAACCTCTGTCTTCGATATCATCTTGTTAACTCTTTACTCTGTTTATTGCAAATAGATAAGATCTGTTCATCTTTATCAAAATTGTTTACTTTTGTTTTGAAAACTTAGGAAAAGGAAGAGAATCATCCACTACGCTGGAGATGAAACATAGTGAACAATGCTCAGGAAAGACTGTAGACTGGGGTAAGAAGCTGAGAAGAGCACTAGTTCTTGATAACCTTCGAGTCCAATCACTTCAACTCAGAATCAAGGCCATGACCTCAAGCACCACTGCACAATCCATTTCGGAAACTCAGATTCCACTGACCTCAGGGATAAAACTTCAGACTTTGAATTACATTGTGACAGTTGACTTAGGAGGAAAAAACATGAGTTTGATCGTTGACACTGGAAGTGACTTGACTTGGGTCCAATGCCAACCTTGCAAGTCCTGTTACAACCAACAAGGTCCTTTGTATGACCCATTAGTCTCATCTTCTTACAAGACAGTTTTCTGCAACTCATCGACTTGTCAGGATCTTGTAGCGGCAACTGGCAATTCGGGCCTTTGTGGAGGCAACAATGGTGTCGAAAAGACGACTTGTGACTATGTAGTCAGCTACGGAGATGGATCGTACACTCGAGGAGACTTGGGCAGTGAAAGTATCCAATTGGGCGACACGAAAGTCGAAAACTTTGTCTTTGGTTGTGGCCGAAACAACAAAGGTCTATTTGGGGGAGCTTCTGGTCTAATGGGTTTGGGGAGAAGCTCAGTTTCTTTAGTCTCCCAAACTATGAAAAATTTCAACGGAGTTTTCTCATACTGTTTACCTTCTCTCGAGGATGGAGCTTCTGGCTCATTGTCTTTCGGTGACAATTCCTCTGTTTACAAAAACTCAACTACAATTTCCTACACTCCGTTAGTACAAAACCCTCAGCTTCGTTCCTTTTACATTCTGAATCTCACCGGTGCTAGCATTGGAGGCGTGGAGCTGGAAACTTCAAGCTTTGGTAGAGGGATTCTAATTGATTCGGGAACGGTTATCACAAGATTGCCACCTTCCATTTACAAAGCCGTGAAGACGGAGTTTCTGAAACAATTCTCCGGGTTTCCTTCAGCTCCTGGTTATTCAATCTTAGACACTTGCTTTAACCTCACAAGTTATGAAGATGTGAGCATTCCAACTATCAAGATGTTCTTCGAAGGTAACGCTGAGCTCGAAGTGGATGTCACTGGTGTGTTCTACTTTGTCAAGCCCGATGCATCCCTAGTCTGCTTGGCCCTGGCAAGTCTATCATATGAAAGCGAAGTCGGTATCATCGGAAATTACCAACAGAAGAACCAGAGAGTAATATATGATACCAAACAAGAGAAGCTTGGAATCGCAGGAGAAAACTGCAGTATCTGATGAGAACCCTATGACTTATAATATCCTTTGTATCATGAAAGCCAATCACCTCTTTTGGCAAAGCCAATTTGAATTCTCCAACTACTCTTATATATATGTGTGTCTAAAACGGTACAGCAGTAGCTTAAGAAACAAATGTTTGATGATCTTCTGCGAGGAAGGAAAATTATCTAAACCAGAAGAACAAACAACGAACAGAGACAAAAAAACCTTTGAGAAACTTGTTAAATTCACAGCAATACTACGTCCGCTGTAATTTCAGTGAATCCATCCACTTGATAGGTTTGTTGTAAGAATCGGATGTTCACTTGCCTAACAACAGAACTGATTCAACTCAAGCTTCATTACTTATCAGAGCAGTCATCTCTATCTTCTCGGTCTCGATTACAGCTTCGCTTCTTCTGTTCATTAACATCTCAGCCGGAAGAATGGTTGAGTTGGGATCAACATTTGGTATCAAAAAGACCAATCCAATTGGAATTACCCTCAATAAACTCCTGATCACAATAACCAACCAGAGATTATCAAACTGAGTACGCGTAACTTTCAGGGCGTGGAGTAGCACTCCTCCACCCCATGACGACAACAGGTGTCCTACATGTTCAATCGACATGAGCAAAGCAAAGAAAGTGCCTTCCATACCGGCAGGGCAGAGCTTGGAACTGAGAACAAGTAAGAGTAACCACTTGATTCTACTGATCATATGGGAAACAAACTCGTCTACCACAATGAAGAAGTAATCAGGGACACCAAGCTTCAGATTTATGCGCAGCACCAGGATCAAATCCAGAAATCCTGACAGGACAGATAGGGAAAGTGCCCAGAAGACTACATTCCGGAAAGGAAAGTTCTTGAGAAAGTTCTGATAAAGAAGTATGCCCACCAGTGAGCCAATTGCACCAAAAGACAAAATGGATCCAACTGCCTCCTAAGGAGCACAAAATAACTACATTAGCCAACCAAAAAGAATAAAACCAAGAAGCGAAAGCTCCATTATTACGCACCTTTGAGAAGGAAGGCCCATCCTTTGCATCTGTGTACCAATAGAACATGCCTTCATGAATGTGCAAGCTCACTGCAGCTGACAGCAACATGAACAAGCATGGGCGCCACACCTCACCATACTGAAAGGTTTTCCATATTGCACTTCCGGCATCTAGAAACTTCTCATTCACCTGAACGCGGAGTCACTCGATTTAGTAAACGATATGAAGCACACAGTTGGCCCAAAAGGGTAGCAAAAAAACGTACATGCTTGCGACCTAAACTGCGGGAAGGAGATTCTTTCAGAAGCATCCCAACCACAACAGTCAATCCTGCAGTCAAACCGAGTAAACCGTACACACCCTGCAGGGAAAATAGACAAAATTGATCTGAAACCACCGTGTATACTTGGGATAAGAGGCGACCTCAACATATAGATTCTCTAAATCCAAGGAGAGCGTACCTGGGACCCAAACAAGTGCACCAAAACGCCGCTAAGGGAGAAACCAACCAAGGATCCAATGGACGAACTCATGCCACACAAGCTTTGCATATCTGCAGCAAGCGTGGGATGGATTATGCTACACTGTGTTACACAAGCATCAATGGTTACATCAGCTAAAGCAACTCCAGCACTTGCTGCCACAAGACAGGACAAAGCAAGTGCAAAATGAAGATTCTTGTGCAGCCAAAAAACCATCATGGACACCATAGCAAGAACACCTATCAAATAGAAAGAAAAAGATGACATATTTCCTTAATTAGGAACCAAAAGAAACTAATTTAATTTTTGAAAAGTGAGTTATTTTACCGGCGAGTATGAAATAGGGGCGTCTCCTGTAACCAAAAACCGGGACAACATCGGTCAATAATCCCCAAAGAGGTTTAATGATCCAAGGAATCTGAATCAAACCAACATAAACCTGAGCTTCAGAAGGTTGTACCATCTGCTCGTCTTTGAGGTAGTACTGCGTGCTGACTTTGCTGAGCCCTTTGCCAAGCCCTTGGCTTGTAGAGAAACCAACAGCGATAGTGCTTTAGCACTAGCGCAAGATCGTAATACCCAAGAGACTCGAAAGAAATAAAAGACTTTCTAAGTATGAAGAAGAATATGGAAGAACACTTAAGAGAAAACTTGAACACTCTTAGAGAGTAAGAACACTTAAGAGAACTTATGAAAAATACTCTTTATTAGCTTGTTCAACTTCTTGTATTTGTTGTTGTTATATTTACAAATGAGGGGGTGAGGAGGTATTTATAGCCTCCCAAAACTATCTTACAAAGTTCTAGACTCTTCTTTTACAACCTCTTTACTTCCTAGATTATTTCTAATTCTCTAGAGTTTTCTACACAAATCTTAAATTAATTAACTAATAGAATTCTCTAGAAACATTTAGAGAAGATGAATATTTTAATGATGTTTCTAAAGAATTCTAGAACTTGTACTCAACTTTGGGTTTAATAATTTTATCATCAAACCCAAAATTAAGCTTAACTCAAAATCAAGTTTAATTTCAATATGGCTAACGCCATAGACGACAATCACACCAAAGAAGAAGCTCCAGTGAAGCTCTTCAATGAGCATCCTTAGCCACCGTAAAGGCCGTTTCAACACCAGATCTATAACTCCTCCTTTCTTCTCGGCTTCCTCCGATCGGTTCGCCATTGATACGAGCAAGAGATCTGACTACTGCATAGGCCGATGGAAATGGGTATTGTAATTTATATATATGGCACACAAAAACTTAAATCTGAGAAATTTCTTAAATAAATTGGGGGTTTGATGACGTCACGGATCATGCACACAAAGGTCTTGGACTCGTGACGAGCTTGGTGGACTTCAACGATCGAGTTGCTACATTCATATCTTAAAACACTCACACCGTGGACATATGGAGAGCTGCGTAATCGACCATTTCTCTTACCAAGGTTTCACTTGGAATGCTCAATACTTGGATTCGATCAGTGACTTCCGTGATACACACCAATTTGGTTGTTTGGATCGACAAATCTCTGAACATTTCCCCAAACTCCTTTTCCCATCCAAGCCTTATATACGTCACCCTCACTACGTTTATACAACATAATAGTATTACACTCAACATTTTTTACTACTACGATTTACCGCTAAAAATATTATGTTTACCGTTAAAAAATTTATACCCTTTTAGGTTACCAATCAAACTTAAAAATTTCTAACCTGTCATTACCAACCACAATTTATTCAGATGGCAATTTAGTTGGTAAAATTGGATTCTATCCGGCAAACTTAACCATAATTGTTGACAATTATTTCCACCTAAAAAAAAATAATTTGGGGGCAGGTAGTAGACACATTGAATTTAATAAATTGTGACTTTTGTTCATACTAAAATTATGAAAGCAGATAATAGTTTGGAAGTTTTGAAATTTATTATACATAAGATATAAATATATTTGTCCCATAATAAAAGTCTTTTATATTTGTGTGTGCATGAGAGCTGTTATGGTCAAAACCGTTAATCTTTTTTACATTTAATTGAATAAATATTCCAAAAATATTTATATCTAAATAGGTGAGAAGATAAAAACAGTAATCCAAATGTAGATTTTATTTGCCAGCGCTAATATTCAACTTACAATTGGTTCATTCTAATTAGAGAATTTCATAATAAAAGAAAAGTGCAAAAATGGTATCATATATGAATCAATTAAGAATTCGTGACAGTGGACTAAATCGTTAGAACGGAAATAATAATATAAGAAGAAAAATATACACAAGGTAATTAGTGCCTAAAAAATAGATGGTATGATTACTTGGAGATCCAATGGTTTTATAGTATGATCAACATTATATATTGTCACACGTTCAAATCTGAATTATATACATACATTTAAAGAGTAAAATAATAATAAAAAAACTTTTTTTTTTGTCGTCGCATTTCAAATTAGTTTTACAAATTTGATTAGGCGGCTGAGAAACTAACTAACAACTAAAATTGTTATAGTTAGATTTTTTGATAAAAATAAAATAAAATAAAAGAAACGAAAGAATTATGTGATTTTAATATAAATACTCAACCATTCCCAACTATATTTTTTTCTCATAAAAACCCATTTTCACCATTCTGGGTCTCTCCTCTATTCTCCTCTTTCACCGGTAATGGCAAAAGTGTCTCAGCGGAGCAAGAAGACGATCGTTGACGACGAAATCAGCGATAAAGCAGAGTCTGCTGCGTCCGTTGCCTTTAAATCCAAACGCAAACGTAAGTCGCCGCCTGAAAACGCTCCTCCTCAACGCAGCTCATCTTACAGAGGCGTCACCAGGTCTCCTCTCAGACCAAGAAAGAAAGCGGCATCGTTTTACCATCTTCCTTTTTTTTTGGCTGATTTCTTTTTTAAATTCCCGGTTGAATAGGCATAGATGGACAGGGAGATACGAGGCGCATTTGTGGGATAAGAACAGCTGGAACGAGACGCAGACCAAGAAAGGACGACAAGGTTTTGTGTCTATATACTTACACACATACACATATAGAGTTTGTTAGTTAGTTTATGGTCTTAGATTGGATTCCGATGATGTCGGAAACTCCTGCTTCTCCGGGACAGACTTCGTCCTCACTGTTCTTGATTTGATTTTTATTTTTGTTTTTTTTTCTAATTTTCTTGTTTTCTTTTTTTTCTTTTTCCTAATTTGGGGTATTTTGATGATGATGATGGTGATGTGAAATGGATGATGAATGCTGACTCATCGAGTACAGTTTATCTAGGTGAGTATTTTTAGCCAATATCCATATCATTTGACATTTTTATATATATATAATACATATTAATTTGATAAAGTATTCTACTTTTTGTTTTTTCTTTCCTTCCATCACTTTTTCTTTTAAATACTTCTTGAGACAAAGTGATGAAAGAAAGTCCACATATACATGTGTGTGATGTGGTTATCAATTAAAGAATGAATTCCACCGAAATTAGTAGAGCCGGTTTATTATTATTATTAGCTGTGATCTTTTTTTGGGTCCAAAGCAATTCGTATTTGTCCTTTCTCTAGTATATTCTTATTAAATTATACTAATAATATATGGGTTTTATGGATAGGGGCATATGACGAAGAAGAAGCAGCAGCACGTGCCTACGACTTAGCGGCATTGAAGTACTGGAGGGGACAAGACACACTCTTGAACTTCCCTGTAAACTTTTCTCCAGAATCCATCCTAACTTTCTTTAAAACAAAAATTTCATTAGTCGTTAAATTTTTTACTTACTCATGATCTTTAACCTGCTTCACAATCTTCTCGCCTACTAGGCTTTAGAACACAAGAAACAAGAAAAAGCATGCGTATACTTGTTATGCAATGCCGATTTAATTTCTTCATCATAATTTTTTTTAAATATTTTTTGTATATGTTTTTAAATTTACTGAACTGTTGTTTCTTTGGTGGTTTTTGTTAGCTGCCTACTTATGAAGAAGACGTCAAAGAAATGGAGGGCCATTCCAGGGAAGAGTACATTGGATCTCTGAGAAGGTAATTTAACTAACTAATCAATCCGTTTGTGTCAAATTTGATTAATCATAGTTTTCTAATTAGCTTACATTGTTTTGATGTAGAAAAAGTAGTGGGTTTTCTCGTGGTGTATCAAAATACAGAGGCGTTGCACGGTAAATAGAACTTCGATATAAATAATTAAATAGTCATATTAGATTTCATAAATAGATATACAAAAGTTGTTGAAGCATGAATTTGCAGGCATCACCATAATGGGAGATGGGAAGCTCGCATTGGAAGGGTGTTTGGTAATAAATATCTATACCTTGGAACATACGGTATTTAATCCCATTTAAACGTACTTTATTTATAGTATATTTTACTTTGGATAGTAATATTTTATGAAAATTGCAAATTCCTTAGTTTAGGACCTTTAGGTAAACCCATTTTTAGCAAATTCAAATCTTGAAATTTGGGAGTGGAGTTATTCTCTGCTCTCCCATTAAGTGGGCTATATTACTAAACAAATACTTCGACCATGACATGGTTTCATATGTTCATTTTATTCACACATCGATTATAAAAAAATTAGAAATGGTAGAAGAAACAAACGAAGGTCACATTATGCATGAACGTGGTCAAACAAATATCCAAGATTTTTTTCTTGTCAACAACTCCAAGAAAATTTAAGTCACGCACATGATAGATCNAAGGCCCATCCTTTGCATCTGTGTACCAATAGAACATGCCTTCATGAATGTGCAAGCTCACTGCAGCTGACAGCAACATGAACAAGCATGGGCGCCACACCTCACCATACTGAAAGGTTTTCCATATTGCACTTCCGGCATCTAGAAACTTCTCATTCACCTGAACGCGGAGTCACTCGATTTAGTAAACGATATGAAGCACACAGTTGGCCCAAAAGGGTAGCAAAAAAACGTACATGCTTGCGACCTAAACTGCGGGAAGGAGATTCTTTCAGAAGCATCCCAACCACAACAGTCAATCCTGCAGTCAAACCGAGTAAACCGTACACACCCTGCCAAGAAAATAGACAAAATTGCTCTGAAACCACCGTGTATACTTGGATAAGAGGCGACCTTAAATCCAAGGAGAGCGTACCTGGGACCCAAACAAGTGCACCAAAACGCCGCTAAGGGAGAAACCAACCAAGGACCCAATGGACGAACTCATGCCACACAAGCTTTGCATATCTGCAGCAAGCGTGGGATGGATTATGCTACACTGTGTTACACAAGCATCAATGGTTACATCAGCTATAGCAACTCCAGCACTTGCTGCCACAAGACAGGACAGAGCAAGTGCAATATGAAGATTCTTGTGCAGCCACAACACCATCATGGACACCATAGCAAGAACACCTATCAAATAGAAAGAAAAAGATGACATCTTTCCTTGATTAGGAACCAAAAGAAACTACTTTTATTTTTGATAAGTGAGTTATTTTACCGGCGAGTATGAAATAGGGGCGTCTCCTGTAACCAAAAACCGGGACAACATCGGTCAATAATCCCCAGAGAGGTTTAATGATCCAAGGAATCTGAATCAAACCAACATAAACCTGAGCTTCAGAAGGTTGTACCATCTGCTCGTCTTTGAGGTAGTACTGCGTGCTGACTTTGCTGAGCCCTTTGCCAAGCCCTTGGCTAACGCCATAGACGACAATCACACCAAAGAAGAAGCTCCAGTGAAGCTCTTCAATGAGCATCCTTAGCCACCGTAAAGGCCGTTTCAACACCAGATCTATAACTCCTTCTTTCTTCTCGGCTTCCTCCGATCGGTTCGCCATTGATACGAGCAAGGGATCTGACTACTACAATAGGCCGATGGAAATGGGTATTGTAATTTATATATATGGCACACAAAAACTTAAATCTGACAAATTTCATAAATAAATTGGGGGTTTGATGACGTCACGGATCATGCACACAAAGGGTCTTGGACTCGTGACGAGCTTGGTGGACTTCAACGATCGAGTTGCTAGCTACATTAAGGTTCTCTTTTATCAATTTATTTTTTGCTTTTTCATATCTTAAAACACTCACTCTTTGGTTTTGACATGTCATTACCAACCACAATTTATTCAGATGGCAATTTAGTTGGTAAACTTGGATTCTATCTGGCAAACTTAACCATAATTGTTGACAATTATTTCCACCTAAAAAAATAATTTGGGGGCAGGTAGTAGACACATTGAATTTAATAAATGGTGACTTTTGTTCATACTAAAATTATGAAAGCAGATAATAGTTTGGAAGTTTTGAAATTTATTATATATAAGATATAAATATATTTGTCCCATAATAAAAGTCTTTTGTATTTGTGTGTGCATGAGAGCTGTTGTGGTCAAAATTGTTAATCTTTTTTACATTTAATTGAATAAATATTCCAAAAAGATATGAAAATATATATATAAAAAAAAAAAAAGGTTTCTTGTTCTTTTGGCATCACATCTCTCATGGGCCGACCAACAAGTGATCAACCAAGAAGAGATAAAACTCTTGATTCATCCAATTTTGTTTGCCTACTATCTATCTCCACGCGTCGAACTCTAAATAGGTGAGAGAAGGTAAAAACGGTAATCCAAATGTAGATTTTATTTGCCAGCGCTAATATTCAACTTACAAATGGTTCATTCTAATTAGAGAATTTCATATTAAAAGAAAAGTGCACAAATGGTATCATATATGAATCAATTAAGAATTCGTGACAGTGGACTAATGGTTTTATAGTATGATCAACATTATATATTGTCACACGTTCAAATCTGAATTATTATATATGTACATTTAAAGAGTAAAATAATAATAAACTAACTTTTTTTTTGGACGTCGCATTTCAAATTAGTTTTACAAATTTGATTAGGCGGCTGAGAAACTAACTAACAACCAAAATTGTTATAGTTAGATTTTTTGATAAAAATAAAATAAAATAAAAGAAACGAAAGAATTATGTGATTTAATAAATATAAATACTCAACCATTCCCAACTATATTTTTTTCTCATAAAAACCCATTTTCACCATTCTTTGTCTCTCCTCTATTCTCCTCTTTCAGCGGTAATGGCAAAAGTGTCTCAGCGGAGCAAGAAGACGATCGTTGACGACGAAATCAGCGATAAAGCAGAGTCTGCTGCGTCCGTTGCCTTTAAATCCAAACGCAAACGTAAGTCGCCGCCTGAAAACGCTCCTCCTCAACGCAGCTCATCTTACAGAGGCGTCACCAGGTCTCCTCTCAGACCAAGAAAGAAAGCGGCATCGTTTTACCATCTTCCTTTTTTTTTGGCTGATTTCTTTTTTAAATTCCCGGTTGAATAGGCATAGATGGACAGGGAGATACGAGGCGCATTTGTGGGATAAGAACAGCTGGAACGAGACGCAGACCAAGAAAGGACGACAAGGTTTTGTGTCTATATACTTACACACATACACATATAGAGTTTGTTAGTTAGTTTATGGTCTTAGATTGGATTCCGATGATGTCGGAAACTCCTGCTTCTCCGGGACAGACTTCGTCCTCACTGTTCTTGATTTGATTTTTATTTTTGTTTTTTTTTCTAATTTTCTTGTTTTCTTTTTTTTCTTTTTCCTAATTTGGGGTATTTTGATGATGATGATGGTGATGTGAAATGGATGATGAATGCTGACTCATCGAGTACAGTTTATCTAGGTGAGTATTTTTAGCCAATATCCATATCATTTGACATTTTTATATATATATAATACATATTAATTTGATAAAGTATTCTACTTTTTGTTTTTTCTTTCCTTCCATCACTTTTTCTTTTAAATACTTCTTGAGACAAAGTGATGAAAGAAAGTCCACATATACATGTGTGTGATGTGGTTATCAATTAAAGAATGAATTCCACCGAAATTAGTAGAGCCGGTTTATTATTATTATTAGCTGTGATCTTTTTTTGGGTCCAAAGCAATTCGTATTTGTCCTTTCTCTAGTATATTCTTATTAAATTATACTAATAATATATGGGTTTTATGGATAGGGGCATATGACGAAGAAGAAGCAGCAGCACGTGCCTACGACTTAGCGGCATTGAAGTACTGGAGGGGACAAGACACACTCTTGAACTTCCCTGTAAACTTTTCTCCAGAATCCATCCTAACTTTCTTTAAAACAAAAATTTCATTAGTCGTTAAATTTTTTACTTACTCATGATCTTTAACCTGCTTCACAATCTTCTCGCCTACTAGGCTTTAGAACACAAGAAACAAGAAAAAGCATGCGTATACTTGTTATGCAATGCCGATTTAATTTCTTCATCATAATTTTTTTTAAATATTTTTTGTATATGTTTTTAAATTTACTGAACTGTTGTTTCTTTGGTGGTTTTTGTTAGCTGCCTACTTATGAAGAAGACGTCAAAGAAATGGAGGGCCATTCCAGGGAAGAGTACATTGGATCTCTGAGAAGGTAATTTAACTAACTAATCAATCCGTTTGTGTCAAATTTGATTAATCATAGTTTTCTAATTAGCTTACATTGTTTTGATGTAGAAAAAGTAGTGGGTTTTCTCGTGGTGTATCAAAATACAGAGGCGTTGCACGGTAAATAGAACTTCGATATAAATAATTAAATAGTCATATTAGATTTCATAAATAGATATACAAAAGTTGTTGAAGCATGAATTTGCAGGCATCACCATAATGGGAGATGGGAAGCTCGCATTGGAAGGGTGTTTGGTAATAAATATCTATACCTTGGAACATACGGTATTTAATCCCATTTAAACGTACTTTATTTATAGTATATTTTACTTTGGATAGTAATATTTTATGAAAACTGCAAATTCCTTAGTTTAGTTAAACCCATTTTTAGCAAATTCAAATCTTCAAATTTAGGAGTGGAGTTATTCTCTGCTCTCCTATTAAGTGGGATATATTACTAAACAAATACTTCGACCATGGCATGGTTTCATATCTTTATTTTATTCACACATCGATTATAAAAAAAAATTAGAAATGGTAGAAGAAACAAACGAAGGTCACAATATGCATGAACGTGGTCAAACAAATAGCCAAGATTTTTTTCTTGTCAACAACTCCAAGAAAATTTAAGTCACGCACATGATAGATCTCTCATAGAGAAAAATAAGAAGAAGAAAAAGAATTCCAAAGAATAAGGTATATTAATTCTCGTTAACCACACTATATTAGTATCTCATTAGAACAAGTTGACAAATAAAAAACTGTAAGTATTTTGGGGGCGCTTGATATACGGACTCACTGATTATGAGCCTTTAAGAGGGAAATCAAATCTAGTTGGTTGGCAACTAGATCACCAAACCCATCTACTCACTCAAGCTATTTATTATATTGTTTATAACTTTCCTAAATTAGCATCCAATTATCATGATTTGTAACTTGAAAGTTAAAAGTATCGAACCCATTACCACAAATGATCAACTAACTTTGTAACCGAAGAATATAGCCTAAAATTAAAACTATAAATAAATGTGGCCTAAAGCCATTGCTTTTATACCACTAAGGAAAGCACCAGTAGCACAATGATATCATAGTATACTAACATAAATTAGTATGCTATATACATATATCTCAATCATTTCCTAATTACTTTCATTCATTTATTATTTAATTGGGAAAATATCTTCGATAATAAGGTTCTGTGAAATTAATTATGCTCTCTATACGCCAAATGTTTTGAAGTGTGACATTATTTAAACCCGGTTCGGTTCAAGTGCAGCTACGCAAGAAGAAGCAGCCAGAGCATATGACATCGCGGCAATAGAGTACCGTGGACTTAACGCCGTTACTAACTTCGACGTCAGCCGTTATCAAAATCCACCGGCTCCGGATAACCATAGCGCCGCCGGAAATCATCTCCCGGATGAATCCGACTCCGATCATAAGCTCATTCGAAACCCTAACCACGAGCATGGATCACCAGATGATCAAACTTCGTCAGATGATAACGAGTTCCCGAGAACAGAGGAGATAACCGAACCGTCTACGCCGCCGGAAGCTATTCCATCTCGCCGGAGCTTTCCCGACGATATCCAGACGTATTTTGGGTGTCAGGATTCCGGCAAGTTAACGACGGAGGAAGACGATGTATTCAGTGGTTTTAACTCTTTCATAAATCCTGGTTTCTATACCGAGTTTGATTATGGGCCTTGATCGTAAATCTTACAAGTTTTGTTTAATTATTCTTCCAATGTTGTGCATCAAATTTCTTCAAATTCAAAGGAACCCATGTTGATGCCGTTCAATCAAAGATATCAAGGTAGCAACTTTTATTATACAAACACAACATTATTCAGATGATTCTTTCAAATCCAGAATTTGGTTATGATGAATCATCTGAGTTTTTATTACAAAACCATAGTTTTTATTCTCGCTGAAACTGAAACATCCCTCGAGACGAATCTCAATTCATCAATGCATCTGCTAATGGAAATGTCGGAGATATATCCACCGGTACCTAAAACACAAATAGACCATTAACGCAGATCATTCATTATATCAACTGATTATTTAGGTTTTACTATCCTGTTAAGAGACGACTGTACCTTAACGCTCTCGAGCTTCTCCAGAGCGGTTTTCAATGGCCCCGTGATAGTGCAGTACTTGTTTAGAAGCAATGTTGCTGCGTTTTTGTCACCTCTTCCTTGAATGGTTAGTATCTCATGGCTCAAACTCTCAACCGCACCTTCTACCTTTAAATGGGAAAAAAAACAAGCTTCAGGAACTCCAGAGTTTTGAAATGAAGAATCAGAAAGTTCTCACGGAAGAAAAACAAGAACTTGGATGTATACCTTAGCGAAATCAACGGAGAACGTAGAGTCCTTGAGGAAAACAAAGGCTCCTTTCTCATACAACCAGTTGAACTGCAACGCTTGCCCTTTCCTGAAGCCGAAAGAGATAATTATTTCAGGAGCTATACGTATAGGAAGGTTGAATTATACAAGGCAGAGATTATCTGTATCACTCATTACCCATGAGCTTCTGTGAGACCAAATCGGATGGATCGAAAGCACCCAGCTAGGAAAGAAACATACATACTCTCCACCATACTCTCGGAAAGCAGACCCTGTTGATTCACAAACAGAAACAGAATGGGAAACAGTGGTTCAATTGAGTAGACAACGGATTCTACAGAATTTGACTCCGAGATAAACCAAGGTTTTGCAAACTGGAATTAGCTGAACTAAGAGTTTCGTTAACTAGTGAAGTTGATCATTGACCTTGGTGATGAGAAACTTTAATGCCCAAAGACCAACTATATCTGCCTTTGCTTCTTCCATAGCAGAATGGAGTTCTTGCAGTTCCTAGACCAAAGGAAGAGACAGAGATAAGAAATGGTAAAACTACAAGTCGTTTTGTGGTAAGTATGTGATAGCATGAAAGACTTTAGTTAGATGTCTGGATTCTTGCAGAAAGAAGAAAAACCTTTCTCACTGTAGAGGTTTGACCATCGGGAAGTGTTATGGTATGAGGACCAATGCCATGACAACATTCATGGCAAATGGTGTGAGTAAAGAAAGAATCAAAGTCAACAAATCCTCGTTGTTCCTTGCTGATGATGATTTCAGCTATAGGCTTTAGAATATGCTCAAACCTGGAAAAGAAAAGGCTTAGTCTAAGACGTACCTGTGACACTGTTTATAGATGAAACATAGAGGAAGAAAGAACATTACTTTGCCTCTTGAACGTTTTTGAGCATAACCATTGATGTTCCTCTTTCTTTGACGATTTTCTCATCGTTTGGCAAATTGTAAGCAACAGTCTGAGGACCCTTCACATCCTGTCACAATCAAGAAAAAAGTATCAGCGAATAAAGACAAGACACTGTTTTTTTCCCTTCAATCTCTCAGATCATCTTTGGATATTCAGGGGAGCTTACTCCAGAATTGTAAATTAACTGAATGACCCGAATTGGAGCAGCAGATACATCTGTTGATTTGTATATATTGTCAAGCGGGAGATTATCTTCCAATAGCTACCGGAAAGTGGAAAATAAAAAATGATCTTAGAGAAAAGAAAATTGAAAATGTAAGCAAAAGCAACTTTGATTGAAAAAAGCAGTACCTTTAGATTGTCACCAAAGAGTCTCAGATCAGCTGTGGCTTTATCATCTCGAATACCGATGAAGGTTTCAAATGAAGCCTTGGAAGAAAAACAAAAACAGGTTAGAGCGTAGCATCGTGCAAAGAATTAAGAACCTATCATAAATTGAAACTAAATGGTTAAAGGAGTTGGCATTTCACGCGGTTAATGTACAAGTGCAAAGCTGAAGGCGAGGATTGTGGACATCAGCATAAGCAGATTTATATAAACTTTTACCTTGTACCCAAAGATTTCATCCTCGTATGTCTCATATGGACCAATAGTAATATCCAACTTTGAATCCTACAAAGATGATCAGAGGAAGCAAAAAGAGTCTTAAAACTATGGCGAGACTGATAATTACGGAAACACGAAATTGCAGACTATTAAAATATCCAGAGCTCGTCTAACCAAAATATAGCCTATTTAATAACAAAGGAAAAATACAAAAGACTAAAGGCCATGAATGGGTAGAGAAGAGTTACCAAGTCCATCCATGCGATGTCTGACTCATAGTACTCATTTGAAAGGAATGCTTCAGCTTTCCTATGCAGCAGCTTCTTCAAGCTATGGAAAAACATTGTGAAGTACTTGAATATACTAAGCTACTCGAATGGACGAATACCTTTGATATGGTAAAGAAAAGAAACCGTATGATATATATACCTCGCTGAACTGACCAAGTCCCCAGCTTTGTACAAAAGTTCTGAAGCTTTCGTGAGGAAAGGTCGATATATTTCTGAATAGGGAATACTATACAGATCGGAAGTAGAGTCTGGTAACTTGTTTATGCTGCTGGCGATATGGTCAGATAGAGATGCATCTTGATTAGCTTCACTGCGCCTTTTTATAACACTGAAGAATCCTGTTACAACATGCTTCTGCTCTTCCGTAAGACTATTGAGCCATAAGGTGAACTCCTGTAAGATTTTTGAAACACATTTCTTACTACAAATTATGGGAACCAGTGATAAAAATGGAAAACAGACATCAGACATGTATTAGTGCGTACCACTTTATCCATATCGGGAGGATAGAAATTAGCACCAGGTGGTTTAGTCACAGGAAGGGCTGCTCTATATTCAAGACCCTTCCAGCCTGCAACGGATTTTGTTGCTTCAGGAACCAACTTAACAGCTGAATCTGCCGTAGTCAAGAATGCTTCATTTTCATCAAGTGACGACCTGGAAATGTAAAACGAAACATCAATCTCTTGGGATGATCTCCCAAATCGGCATGAGGTTTTAACACATCAAATAAAATATCTTAACGATTTCCAACATCATTTCAAACAGATTTATTGTTAAATTCTGCACCATATCCATTGATGAATCCCAACCCTTTCTCAAGAATTTAGATGTTAGAACAAAGCCAGTTTGATGATACTCACCATGGACTTTTGTTGATCAAGAAGTAATCCCATTTGAGTTTATCCAGTTCTGATGCATTGGCATGATCCTTCAGCCAATCTCTTAGAGCTGGATTACTGTACCAAACCTGATTAAGGAAAATATATCTAGTTTAGTTTAAGATCAATCTTAAGATTTCATTTCCAGGACCAAAAAGAGCAAAATTTGGAGTACAAATCTACCAACCTGCTCATAAAATATATCGTCCACAATTTTTGCAGCCTTCACAATTAGACCCAACGCTTTCTGATCTGCCTCAGAAAGTTCTGCCAACTGCATAGTCAAGAAAAGTATTTCAAATTGCAAATTTATTTCATGGAATGAAATGGAACTCTGAGTTATCTGCTACACCAGGGTTAACAACGAAATCACAGTAATATATATATGACAAATTCATACATTTGCTTCGAGGGTGACAGGAGAATATCTCTGGAGTTGCTTCTGCAGAGATAAACTACGCGCCTCAGTGTTTACCTGACACCTTCAACAAACTCAAAAGAAAACACTCTGTGTAAGATAAGACATTTCCATATAAAACCTGTACCTATAAAAGTTCTCATTTGGTTTTCTTCTATATCATGAAAAGTAGTAGACATCAACAAGAAAGAAAATAAATAACTCGGACAAAAACCAATGAGAGATAGTGTACCTCTGTCTGATTATGTCAAATAGTTTTCCATACTCTCCATTTACATCATATGGCACATAAGCAGGATCTTCCTTAGCCAGGAGGTTTCTGTATTCTTGGTAAGGTATGTATTTTACAGCAGAGACTTCCTCTTCCTAATATAAACAAGAAAAATGGAGAGGTAACCAAGTGGTTTTTAGCAAGTAAACTTACAGCGTCGTAACAGAAAAAAACTCACTTGAAGAGTAAAGGCTTCTAATGGGATTGGTTCCACAATCGTAACAAGATACACATCATTGAATTCATTGTTTATGAACTTTCCATCGTTTGTGACACTGTAAAAAGCACACAAAAGAAAAGAAACACATTGTTGGATAAGAATATCTCCGTGAGACTCGAGACTAATAAATCAGTGTGGATATTTAGATTAGAGAAACCAAGTTAACTTCAAGATGCAGTGACCATACCAATCAAGCTAAACACTTTCAGCAACAAACAAAAGATTCGAAAGAGAGAGAGAAATAACATGTATTCAATAGGCCAAGAAATCGAATGTATAAACAAACCATTCTTGCAGGAAAACGAATATTTTTTCAAAGGCATCCTTTGGGAGTTTTATGCCTAGCTCTTCCTGGAGCTCCCGCCTACACAGATTGTCCTGAAGCTTCAGTAAGAGGATAAAATAATTAACGAATTGCAGAATTAGATTTACTTACTGAGCTGATATAAGCGATGGATCACCAGCTGATATGTGGCCAGCACTTGAGATGTCCCATTGTCCAGGCCATGAATCTTTATCATCAGATCGGAGTTGGAGAAGTAGTTCTTGAGTGCTCTCCACAAAGATCCAGGCATGAACTGCACGATGGTAATCTCCATCTCTGTGAATCTCTCCTCTACAAGGACAGGGTTCAAAAAGAAGAGACGAAATGAGGTTAGCAATAAATGGCATTGATGTACTTCATTGGAAAAACAAACTCCCAAGTAACTTTCGATCAGAGAAACAGCTGATCAAGAACACAATCCCAAAATTATTAGCAGGGCCTTTCTACATTACTTAGAGTTTTCATCCAAAATCGGATTGAAATTTCTCAGAGTGACCTGAAACCCTTGCGTCGTCGGATTTGTTTAGTTAACGGGTCAACGAAGCAGCAAATCAAACCGGAAAAAAAAACCCCGACTTTTTGCCAACAAAGACGTGAATTTCAAGTGTATAAACAAGGGTTTGATTCAACTAAAATCACATCTCAAATCACTTTCGATACGCATCGATTTCTGGGTATTTTCATCTGATAAGAAAGGGAAAAGCACACAGCAATACACATGCCTGGGTTTGGAGACACCGGTCTTCTCGCCGGATTTGGTCAGAACGTCGAAGTGCTCCTCAGCCATAGCTCTCTTCCTCTCTCTCCGTGTCTGTCCGTAAAGTGGGCCAATTTTATAAAAGAGAAAATGTCCGACAAAAACAAAGGCTTTGGCTTCCACTAAACCGTACTCTATTCACTTGACACATTCAAAGTGAAACATCATTTTACAAACACGCAGCTCTAAACACCTTCTTAGGGGACATTTGTACATATATACAAAAAATACATGCATTCATTTCATTTCATTTCATTTCATTTATGGGTGAACAAATAATCGATACTCATATCATTCAACCACTCGGCTTACTGCCCAAGAGACGCGCATCTACACTCAATTTTGTTTCATCTTTGTGAATGTTAAAGACACAATTATGTCAGCAGCTAGATTTAGTAGTATGTATTTATTATATCCAAGGCAAATACAGAGAAAACAAAGGTAAATATTACAAGTTGTTTTGTGGCCATATCGAAGACTCTTCTTCTTAAATGTATGGATTCTTGCAATAGACACAAAACGAGAAAATAGTGAAGTCGGAATGGAATCAAGAGATAATGGATACAATGAAGGCTGAGGTAATCGTAAGTTCATTGGTCAGACAACTCCTTCGCAGACATCATCGATGCTCGAATCGGAGATGACTGTGGAACAAGTTGCAAAAACGTGTCTGAATCTGAAGAAATGATCGTTTGTGTTCTCCTTTAAGACTCTGATCAGGACCGAACGTAAGTGATGCTTAGGATTTCTGATTTGGTCTCTGCCGCCAAAAGAATTAGATATCAATTTCTTTTGCTAGATGGGTCTACTATCTCTATTATTATTTTTTTTGTATGTAAAATATCTTGCAATTCCCGGGAAGAAGCTGTAGTATTCAATTTTGAGATTACTCCACTTTTTTCATTTTCTTTTGCTTTGTAAGAAAATTCAAAAGATGGAGGATGTGACACGCTTTCAGTGGGTCTATAGAAACAAAGGCTGTACTCATTTAGTCAAGGAAAAAAAGAGAGTGGGAAGCAAATATGAGGTGTAAATTAACTCTGCTACTTTTCTTGATCCTTCTAACTGTTTTGATTAAGAAACTGAAAATTCTAAGACCAAAGACTCAAGACCTGTTGCTGCGTCCAAGTAAACGGAAGCATTTCTCTTCTGTCTCTTCCCGTCTGCTTTTATTTTACGAAAGAAAATACTCAGGAAATAACAAAAAAAATTCTTGCAGCACAACTTTTTTTTTTTTTTTTAACATCAAGATCAGCACAACTTAAACATGAGCTCTGATATTAATCGTTGTTCCCTTTTGGTTCTCTTTTCTCTGCTATTTTTCTTCATCTTTGATCCTGCAGATCTCACTGTTGCTGCCGGGTCTTGTCCTAGTAAATGTGGAGGAATCGACATCCCGTACCCATTTGGAATCGGAAAGGGCTGCTATCTCAATAAATGGTACGAAATTGAATGTGTTGCTAATGCTACCTCTCTTTCAGGGAAGCCCATCCCAATTCTTTCCATAATTAGCAAGGAAGTCGTGAATATCTCTCTTCCGGGTCAACTCCGTCAGTATAGTTCTGATCCCATGCCACAGGGGTCAGTTCGCATAAAAAACTCAATAACTTCAAAAGGATGTTCCAGCGACGAAGACGAGTCTAGATCACTTTTGGATTTGACGGGGAGCCCATTTTACGTTGGCTACAGTAATTCACTGGTAGCTATTGGTTGCAACAACAAAGCGTCATTGACAAATGTCGAGCCAAGCATGGTGGGATGCATCTCTAGTTGCCTCGCAGCAAACCGTACTACTTCAAAAGATTATCTGGCAGTAGTCAATTGTAATATTAAGAGTGACTACGACTACGAGTATTGTAGTGAAAGAAGCTTTAAAAATGAAACAAGCTGCAACGGTAGTGGTGGATGCTGCAAGGCAAACATGCCCGGTAGTATTCAACAGGTTGTTGGTGTCAGAATAGATGATAACGCCACCACAACAGGAGGGTGTAAAGTTGCCTTCTTAACTGATGAGGCATTCTCTTTATTAAATGTTACTGATCCAAAACTGCTTCATGCTAAACGATATGCTACAGTTAAGCTAGGATGGTTCATCCACACGACGAATCTTTCCTTCGTAGACTCTCTAAGATGCCTAAATCTAAGTCGACAGACTCGAGGCCCATATGAAAGGACTTACGGAATAAATTGTTCATGCGACGATAATCCTTATTTTTCTGACTATGCAAGCTGCGGATGCAACTATGGTTACACAGGCAACCCATACATTCCGGGCGGATGCAAAGGTTAGTAACCCTTGTCTTTATAGTTCAGATTTTTCTTCAAGTATTCTATAACCATGATCAAAGCAAACCTATCATGGTTGATTTCAATTTCATTGTTTTTTTTTTATAACCAGATATTAATGAATGCCTAAAAAAAGACAAATATGGAAATCCATGGTACTGTGACAGAAGAGAAACGTGTGTCAATTTGCCAGGACACTACAAGTGCGTGTACAAAACTCATCGACCACTTGCTATAGGTAAATCGTGCAAATGTCTATCTCCAATACACTCCATCCATTTAAAGATTTTGTACAATGGTGATGATCGACATTTATTTTATCATCTATCCAAGCCGTACAAGAAAAGTATTTTAGTTTTCATTTTTCTTTTGTGGGTTTGCAGGGATTGGGTCGAGTTTCGGTTCATTGATCTTTATTGGTGGTATATACTGGTTATACAAATTTATTAGAAAGCAAAGGAGGTTGAACCAAAGGAAGAAGTTCTTCAAGCGAAATGGGGGTTTATTGCTGCAACAACAATTAACATTAACGGAAGGCAATGTCGAAAAGACAAGAGTGTTCAGTTCCAGAGAGCTGGAAAAGGCCACCGAAAACTTTAGCTTAACCAGAATCCTTGGCCAAGGTGGTCAAGGTACTGTGTACAAGGGAATGCTTGTCGATGGTAGAATCGTAGCAGTTAAAAAGTCCAAAGTCGTGGACGAAGACAAGTTAGAAGAGTTCATCAATGAAGTTGTTATTCTCTCACAGATCAACCACAGAAACATCGTGAAACTTTTAGGGTGCTGCCTTGAGACAGATGTTCCTATTCTCGTCTACGAGTTTATTCCTAATGGTAACCTTTTCGAACATCTTCATGATGAGTATGAAGATTACACGATGACTACTTGGGAAGTGCGTCTCCGCATTGCTATAGATATTGCAGGAGCTCTTTCATACTTGCACTCGGCTGCATCATCTCCAATATACCACAGAGACATCAAGTCTACAAACATAATGTTGGATGAGAAATATCGAGCTAAAGTGTCTGATTTTGGCACTTCAAGAACGGTAACGGTGGATCATACCCACTTGACAACCGTAGTTTCAGGTACTGTGGGATACATGGATCCAGAGTACTTCCAATCTAGCCAATTTACAGATAAAAGTGATGTTTATAGCTTTGGGGTGGTACTGGTAGAGCTTATCACTGGAGAAAAGTCAGTTTCTTTCTTGCGTTCTCAAGAAAACAGGACACTGGCAACTTATTTCATTCTTACAATGAAAGAGAACAAGCTCTTTGACCTTATTGATGCACGGATCAGAGATGGTTGCAAGCTGAATCAAGTGACTGCAGCAGCACAAATTGCAAGGAAGTGTTTGAATCTGAAGGGGAAAAAACGACCAAGCATGAGAGAAGTGTCCATGGAATTGGAGAAGATTCGTGCGTCTTCGGTAGATATGCAGCCACATGATAAGTATGTTAGTGAAAACGAGGAAGATACTGAAAATAGAGTTAACATAGGGGTAGAATCATGGAACAACGGGGCTGTCACCGCTCCGGCATCTCAATACGACGTCGCTTCATCGTCTTTGTCATCGTCCGACATTGAGCCTTTGTTTCCTCTTCAAACACGGTAGAAGTTCAACTTCGCATACCACCACAAAAATTCACGTCTTTGCTTTTACGTTCTGTTTCGGTGTTTGTGTGTTTGTGATTGTATTTTTCATTAAAGTCTCCAACTGTGTGTCACAAGTAATAACCGACCTCGTTTCTATCAGGTCTATACTCTTCCCAAATACATGATAATAATTTCATATTCTATTTGTTACAAAAATAACTAGCAACAATAGTAACAGAATCTACATTTTTGCCAATCATAATGTAAAATGATAATGCGATGGGAACTGATAATTTAATAAAATTCTATTTGATGTTTAGACGTAGTTAGTCAACGTTTCGATGGTAGTATACACGTGATTTGCGTTTGGTGGTATGTAACTCACTCAATTTCCTCCTCGACCGTTGACATTTTATTCTGTTAGTGTTTTGCTTGCTTCAGTAGAACTTCTTTCATCAATAACTATGATATGTCCGCGCTACACGCGGATTGTATTTATTTATACTAAGTATAGAATCCGCGCTTTCGCACGCAAACTCATTTTTAATAAATATTTTTTTATCTCTAAGATTTATTTATATTTTATACATATATATCAACTCCAAAATATTTTATAGAATTATTATGATTCAAAAGATGTTATAGAATTTATTAAAAATGGTTATAAGTGAAAGTGTATTAAAAAATGACGATAAAAAATGTGATCATCCGATAAATTTTCTAAGATTGTATAGTTAAAATTTATAATTCACAAACAATTTGTTTTTCCAAAATATTTTTATATTATTCGAACATACATAATGAATGCTATAGTTAATAAGTAAAAAAAATTCATACCTTAAAAATGCAAATAGAAAATGTATATAAACAATTTTAACAATAAAAACTGGTTGCTCAATTAATAAGTGATATTTCTTTCATTGTTTTAGTGTCACTCTTCATTTTAGTTTAATAAACTTTTTAGCTAAACATGTATCTAAATTTTTTTTAATGAAGATCCTTAGAATTTTGGTATTTTTTTACAGAGTTGAAAGGACATGAATATTAAACGATGCAACTTTTCATAAAATAAGCGATTATAAACGAAGAGACGCATAATGTATAATAAAAAGACACATACTCTAATAACAGTTATGATGAAAAGATGTAACCATAATAAACATTTATTGGATTAAAGTTTGGTTTCATAGAAACACAAATAACAATATTGAAAAGATAA
>JAHZTW010000003.1:3693282-3705482 GCA_020283515.1 Alliaria petiolata | reverse complement strand
AATCAGCTTTGGCTGACACTCTAGAAGAATTTGAGTTTCCCTTTGGAGAAACTGGCTTGGACGTGTTCCATTTGACACATTGCCTTTGCTTTTCCGGTCATCTCTGAGCAGGACAAGTGCCTAGCGCCCAACGTGACGGCAAAGTAGATATAAATGGTGCAGAGGAATGCCAAAAGGATCATAGCGGTTAAAAGGAACCGATGCCTCTGGAAAACAGTGGAGCAGCTACCCAAGTCCTCCCATTGCTTCTTCAGCGCATGTGGCCTCCGTAATGGTGATGATACAATCCCATCAAGAACCATAGCCTCTTCTAACACCGACCAAACTAGCTTTATACCAACCTGAAATGATGATACATGAGTTTGAATTCACACACATAATTGAAGTAAAAAAAACAAAAAAACCAGAAGCTTCTGATAAGAGATACCAATGGATTGGATGCAAATTGTGAATATTTCCATCGTAAACCATTTATTCAACTTCTGCTATTTGCCAAATTTCAAAATCATCTTCCTTTGGTAATTTTGAGAAAATATTAGTCTTTCATTCAGCATTACAATTCACAAACAGGGTTGAGTCTTCCACATGAAAAATACTATGCAGAGGAATCATCCATCTTTCACGACAATCGTAAATCGTAACTAAACGACATAGATGATTCAATCGGAAAAAAAACTCAAAACATCACGCAAGTAAATCAAGGAAACAGATCGAATCAAAGAAAGAGATAACGAACCGGGGAGGCAGCTAAACAAAAACGAACAGAGATCTGGAGAAGAAGAACAGCTGATTACAGCTCCGTCGACAAAAAAAAAAAACCCACTAATTTCGGAGAAAAAAAATTTCCTCCTGCAGCTCGCAATAGCAGACGCTTTCTATTCGGCGGCGTCGCCGAATTGAAGATCTATCCTCCGTCGAGTAACGGCTAGAGCAAGAGCCGATTCGCCGGTAAACGCGGTTTGTCAAAACAAAAAGAGTCAAACGAACATAGTCCGTTACATATACCGGAAATTTAGGGAAACGATTTGAAAAAAGAAAGGAAAATAGAAAAAGAGAAGAAAGAGAGAATGCGTGTTTGGGTAATGATCTGGAAATTGAGCTATTCTCCACTTACTTGCGACTTATAAATGCTCTCACCATGTGTGGGGTTGTTTATTCTAGCTGGCTTTTAGAGTTAAAGTCTTCGACCGACATTACATTATGAGTTTATGACTAATGTCAAACTATCCTGAAATTTATTGCTAAATACCGACCAAAATTAATAAGTTTCTCTAATTAGAGTTAAGTCTAATTTAATGTCATTAGTAAAGGGAGTGGGGCCTATGTGATGAAAATCTGCATTAGTAAAAGTCTAAAAGGGCCTTATTGGGTCATTAATGGGATATATATATTTGTCGGTTGAACCAAAACGTGCCAAACAAATATATATATATATAGCCTATTAATGGCCCAATAAAACCTTCGGTTTGGGTTCGTATAGCTGGTTGATGTTGGTTGGCCTTTGGTTTGGGTCCGTATTGTGACTAGCTATACTTACGGTTTAAATTGTAATTTAATATAGTTGTGGAAAATTGTTTAAAGAAATGGGAGAGTCTGGAAAATTGTTAATTTCACAAGAGAATTAAAAAGGGAAATTTCTTGGACATTTGGGTTGGTTCAAATGGTATATTTGCCACACTAGGTTGGCTAAATTTTCAACTGGTTATATAGTACCGGTATCAAAAGATTATGGTGATTAATTCATCTTTGTTGATCGAGATGTCAAAAAAAAAGAAGGAAAAGGATTAAAAAGGAATACACTAGAGAGTTGTTGATTTGTCTGGGCATGTGTCACGTGGATTGCACATGGAGATCTCTTGCCGCGTTTGAAATCCGAAACGCACTGTTTATAGGAGACTGTTTAACTACGGGCCGGCTTTTCTGTAGCTTCGCTCTCGATCTCTTCAATAGTGCTTTTTTCTTTAAGGTCGCTCTCTGTCTCCGCCGTCGATTCTCGTCGGGAATTTACCGAGGCAGCGCCGTTGATTTCATATTTTCCGAACGATGAAGCTCACCGTTAAGACTCTCATGGGTCGTCAGTTTGAAATTAGGGTTCAGCCCTCTGATACGGTTAGTTCTCGTCGTATGAGTCATTTTGCGTAGGAGAGTAGAGAAAAGTAGGCTTCGAGCATCAGATCCACTATTTTGAATGTTTTAATGATGACAATCGTGCGGTGGTGCATTGATTCTATCAGTGTTTAATAGCTTTCCTAACTGCTCAATTCATCATGACTCTGGAGTTCCTTGTGTTATATGAATCTGGTTTAATAATGTTAGTCTTCAAGTTTGCGAATCGATAAATCTGGGCATGATGTGCTTGCTTTTAAGGTAATGGCGGTGAAGAAGAATATAGAGGATTCGCAGGGAAAAGACAATTATCCGTGTGGGCAGCAATTGTTGATTCACAATGGAAAAGTTTTGAAAGATGAAACTAGTATGGTGGAGAACAAGGTTACCGAGGAAGGTTTTCTTGTCGTCATGCTTAGCAAGGTAATCACATTTAATTATATACTTTATCTATATATTCAACAAGTCAGCCTTCTTATTTCCATTTCTTGCAAGCTTAGACCAACAGATAAGTTCCATATACTCTTTCAATTATCGTTTAAGCTTTAGATCAGTAGTTAATACTTGAACAATGAAATGCTCGAAGAGATGCTAATAGAAGAACTGTAATCGTTTGGATACTCTGGTCTTGCTCGGGACTCCCTTAGACAAAGCATAAAAGCTGATGAATAAGTGTTCTTAGGCGTATGTTGCTTTAGATGTCTCTTTCATGATTGTTCCCTAGCTATGAAACATTTAGCTTGTCATGGCACTGACATTGTCTTTACCTTTGCTTATTATGATGAACTGTAGAGCAGAACTGCAGGTTCAGCTGGTCAGTCTTCGGCTCAGGTAGCTTATTTATTTCTCAAATTTTTGGACATCGCTGGTTTACTCTGATAATTCTCAGTCGAAATTCCTTCTTCTATTTCCCAGCCTGCTTCCACTTCTACGTCTACCACATCTTCGACTAAGGTAACTTTTTTTTGCATATATTTACTTTTGGAAATATGCAATTAGCAGCTCCTTCTGTTGGCTGTTTTAATTCAAGCTCGTATTGGAAAATCAGCCTGAAGCTTCATCTACAACCCAGTCTACTACAACTACAGCTGTACCAGCTTCACCTATTCCTGCTCAAGGACAACCAGCGTAAGTTTTATTACTGAAAAAAGGGATTCTTTGGAGAAAAGTTTCTTTACTCTCCTTTTCTTGTCTACGGATTCATTTTTTTTTCTTCACCGGGTCTTGCCCACTCTTTTATGGTTTTCCGAAAGTTTCCATGTTTGACCTCTAGTACAGATTCTTAGCTTATTTGTTCTGGATTTCATTGATACACTATAATCTCCACAGTTGAATGGTATGTGGCAGGGCAACTGACACCTTTGGGCAAGCTGCTTCAACATTGGTTAGTGGCAATAGTCTTGAGCAAATGGTGCAACAATTAATGGAAATGGGAGGTGGAAGCTGGGACAAAGAAACAGTTACTCGTGCACTTCGTGCAGCTTATAACAACCCTGAGAGAGCAGTGGATTATCTCTACTCTGTACGGGCTATCTCTGTGACCTTATTATTGTTCCCTAAGGGTTTAAAGGATGAAACTATTGACATTTTTTTTATTATAGGGAATTCCTGATGAAGTAGCTGTGCCAGTACCTGGGGCTCAGATGGCAGGATCTGGTGCAACCCCTATCGCACCTGCATCTGGAGGTCCAAACTCATCTCCTTTGGATTTATTCCCTCAGGTATTTTTAGTATTATTTTTGTGTATTTAAGAGAGTTGATAGGTATATTGAGTTACCTTCTCACTCTATGGTTTATTTTTCACAGGAAACAGTTGCTGCTGCTGGCACTGGTGATCTCGGGACGCTTGAGTTTCTTAGAAACAATGATCAGGTTGCTATTCAAACTTTATCTGCATCTCTCCTCATTGCGAAGTTATTTTCTTTTAAGCATTTCGATCTATCCTCATCAGTCGTGTTATTGAGTGAATGATTATGGATATGAAAAGATGGTCATCTAGATTGGTTAGAACCACATTTCATGAACTTAAGCGGAAATGTTTTTTTTTCAATCATAGCCAAATTAACAAGGGATGATTAACTTAGATGTGGTTTGACTGTTTGTTCTAACTTTGGTGAATTTCATCCACGTACTCATCCCCTTGTATTTGCTATTGTATTAGTTCCAACAATTACGCACCATGGTCCATTCCAACCCTCAAATTCTCCAGGTAAGACGGGCCTAAATTTCATTATTCTGGTCCGGTAATTTGTACACTGATTCTGAGCGTCTTGTGTTGAAAATCGCTGCCCTTTGTTACCAGCCCATGCTTCAGGAACTTGGAAAGCAAAATCCTCAACTTCTGAGGCTAATCCAAGAGAATCAAGCAGAGTTTCTTCAGTTAGTAAACGAGCCCTATGAGGGATCTGATGGGTGAGTCCTCCAATCTGTTTATCGTAATCTAAGCTTTTTTTTCCTATCGACATTTCATTAAACTATATATATGCTGATCCACAAAACTTGAAACAAAAAACCCATCAGGGATGCAGACATTTTCGATCAACCCGAGCAAGAAATGCCACATGCCATTAACGTCACCCCAGCAGAGCAAGAAGCGATTCAACGGGTAAACACCATTGATTGTAACACACTGTTACTTTTCACACACTCTTTTTGTTGTTGTTGTTGTTGTTGTTGTTGCAATCCTTGTTAACTACATTGTCTTTTGACCTCTTTAACAGCTCGAGGCAATGGGATTTGATAGAGCCTTAGTAATAGAAGCCTTCCTCGCATGTGACCGTAACGAGGAATTGGCAGCTAACTATCTATTGGAGAACTCAGGAGATTTTGAAGACTGAGTTTCCACAACAATCTCTCTTCTTTGAAAAAGTTTTGGCCCTGTTCAGCTAAACCTCATGTTTCTTGCGTCTCCACGTTGTGTTGGATATTTATGTATCTTCTGTGAATTACTGTGTGGGATCTGCGCTCTATTGCGCTGGATTTTTTTTACATTTCTCCGTTTGCGTTTTCATGCGATTTGAGCGCTTGTTACGTTTGTGATAGATTTTTATGTGTGAAAGAAGCAGAGATACAAAGTGTGATCACGTAATTCTTGAGGGGATAAACATAAAGTGTAATAAATATACATTATCATTTTTTACAAAAGCAAAAAGAAGATATTTATCCTAACCAAACTGTTTCCTATGTTGTTGTGATTTATGGGCAATTCACGGATTTTCCGATGTTGAAAGGTGTGAATCATTAAGATACTACTGCTAGTCTAGGCATACCGGTTTCGTTTGGTTCAGGAAAACCGATGGCCTCCTGGTTTGGTACAAATTTCGGGTAGCAAAATGTAGAACAAATTTCCTTAGAGGTAGCGTCTCCATTTCATCTGGTTCAGGTGAAACCGGTGACTTAGCCGGCTGTTTTGGTGCCAATCATTTTATAATTTGAGCTCTTAATATTCTTGCACTAGTTAAAGACGTAAACCGGATTCGGTTATTTCACCGGGGAAACAAGAAAATTAATTCTGATAATTTTAACATTTTAATTGTAGTTTTCTGTTATTATCCAATCGAGGTTAAATATTTAATGAAAAGGGAAGAAGAGAAAAGGGCAAAAAAGCAGAAAGAGACCTAAAGTGGCGGGATTCCAAATTTAACAATATTCACAGCCAAAAAGCCTCTCCCCCATTTGAGCGGCGATCCGATTGTGACTCTCTCTCTCTCCTTCTCTGGTTTTCGTTTCTCGAGAAAATTTTGATAGAAAGTGCAACGAAAAAGGGCCGGTTCCATAAGATCATCATCAATATCCTTCATCAGCACGGTATCTATCTCTTTCCTTTTCTCTCACTCGTTCTCTTTAATCATTCTTAATTTGTTTCCTGATTGTTTTTCCATGAATGTCGTGATTTTTTTGGTACGATAGATTCTTCCCGTAATTACGACGAGATTACGTATTTGAATTGTTTCCTTAATTAAATTTAATCTGTAGATACTCGACTGGAAGGTATTAGGACCCCAAGCAACTTTTGCCAGCTGCGTTTGAGTTTTCGCCGCTCGATTCCAGGTAATCTTTGATTCTCCCCCAAAAATGTTGACTCCAAATTCGTTTTTCCAGATCAGAAACTCTCCAATTTTGTTGCTGGTTATTGAGTTGAGTTTTTTGAAAACTAAGTTTATCTTGGCAGTAATATTCAAACTAAATTTTTGTTAAAAATTTATAAGATGGAAAGAGACTTAGTTGATTCTGCAACTGTATGCAGAATCATGTTTTTTTATGAAAAATTATGTTGATTCTGTATGAAAAATAATGGCAATGATTAAATTATGTTTTGTAATTTTATTTCATTGTAATACGCTTTTTTCATTATAATGGGCCTATGTAATGCCTTTATGTTTGACATAACTAGTCAACTTTTGCTGTTAATTTTTCATTTTATGAATTGATAATTTAGTGGGAACTACAAGGATCAAGTTACAATGGAGAAGAAGAAGTATCCGATTGGGCCAGAGTACTACACCCTTTACGAGGTGATCGGACAAGGTGTCAGTGCTTTAGTGCACCGTGCTTTGTGCATTCCCTTCGATGAAGTCGTTGCTATTAAGATTCTTGATTTTGAACGAGATAACTGTGATCTGGTGATTTTTCTCTTGCTTGCCTCTTTTCTCTCTGAATGAGGATTTGTTGTGGTTTTTCTATTGGCTAATCACTTTTTTTTTTTTTTGTGTGTTTCTGTTAGAATAACATTTCTCGTGAAGCGCAGACGATGATGCTTGTTGATCATCCCAATGTGTTGAAATCACATTGCTCTTTTGTTAGTGAACACAATTTGTGGGTCGTCATGCCATACATGTCTGGTGGTTCTTGTCTTCACATACTAAAAGCTGCATATCCTGATGGTTTTGAGGAAGCTATTATAGCGACAATATTGCGTGAGGCGTTGAAGGGCTTAGAATACCTCCATCAGCATGGCCACATACATCGGGATGTCAAAGTCAGTAATTCAACCCTGTAGATATCCTCTTATTGGCAATTCGTTTAGCTCAAGTTACATTGTAATTTTTCTAGTTTTGAATAGTGTTCATTATCAAAATGGTGCTGTGAATTTTAACTTTCCTATTTTGATGTGATATATCTTTATAAACAAAAGTATTGACACCATATTGATTATCCTTTGTCGTGATTGTTTTATCACGCCTTCATTTCAGGCGGGCAATATTCTGCTCGGTGCTCGAGGAGCAGTCAAGTTGGGAGACTTTGGTGTATCTGCCTGTCTTTTTGATTCAGGTGATAGGCAACGGACGAGGAACACATTTGTTGGAACACCTTGCTGGTAAGTGCTACTTGGTAGAAACCACTGTTAAAAGTGTGTGTAGAGGACTTTAACAGTTTGAATTTAGTTCTCATGTGCATGACCTAGTGTTTCTTATTTTCACAGGATGGCACCTGAAGTCATGGAGCAGTTACATGGTTATGACTTCAAGTTAGTTAACCCTTGTATTCAAAGTTATATCATTATATTTGATTATACTTATTAGAAGAGTATATAATATTTCTTATTTGGAACATCTACTTCAGGGCTGATATTTGGTCGTTTGGCATAACTGGGCTAGAGCTTGCACATGGCCACGCTCCTTTCTCTAAATAACCGCCAATGAAGGTTCATAGCCTTGTGATATCTGGATTTAAGCTCCAAAATCTTTAATTCAATCTAAAACAAATATGGTTTCAGGTTCTGCTTATGACCTTGCAAAATGCACCACCAGGGCTGGATTATGAAAGAGATAGGAAATTTTCTAGGGTATACTCTAGGTGACAAAACTATACATTATGGTAAGAATAGTTGGCTTATTATCATCTCAGTTTTGCCTCTTTTCCTGGTATTTTCAGTCTTTCAAGCAGATGATTGCCAGTTGTCTAGTGAAAGACCCTTCCAAACGCCCATCTGCGAAAAAGTTGTTAAAGCATTCCTTTTTCAAGCAAGCAAGGTCAAGTGATTACATTGCGCGAAAACTTCTGGATGGGTTACCAGATCTTGTTAATCGTGTTCAGGCAATAAAGGTTGGATATGTAGAACTAAGTAGATATCCCTTAGCTGTTCAAAATTATCAATCAGCATCTTATGACGAAAACTGTTGGGGTGATGCTTTCTACATGCAGAAAAAGGAAGAAGATATGCTTGCACAAGAGAAAATGGCGGATGGAGAGAAGGAGGAATTGTCGCAGGTTTGTGGTTTCCAAATTTTGGCTTTATTTATCTATGTTTAAAACTTTGACTTTTGCTTTCCAGTTCCAAATGTTCTGCAAACTATTAGCCTTTAACCTCTTGTCATAGTAACATGCAGAATGAATATAAGAGGGGTATTAGCGGGTGGAATTTCAATCTCGATGATATGAAAGCCCAAGCTTCATTGGTATAAGTTTTGTCTCCTCTAAACCATCAAAAGTAGCCAACTGTTAAACTCACCATGCTTCATATTATGATGTTCTTATCTCCATCAGATCCAGGACATAGACTGTGGATTATCGGAGAATAGTTTATCGGGAAGTACAACTTCGTTGCAGGCTCTAGATTCACAGGATATGCAATCGGAGACTCAGGTGTCCTCTTGTAGCAATCGTTATCACCTTCTTGTGTAGATGTTGCTAGATGTTCTTTGCTTATTATTTACTCGAGGTTTAATGTTTCTTTATTCTTATCTCTGCAGGAGGATATTGGTCAACTGGAGAATAAGTATCTCCAGCCCCTAATCCACAGAACTCTAAGTATCGCAAGGTTTTATCTCCTAACTTTTCCCCTGTTGTTCTCTATTTGGAAATTTCCTTTCGTTATCTACTTATCTAGGAACTACTAGAGGTGAATAAACTGAACAAATAATATTTTGCTTGGTCAGGGATAAATCTGATGATGATTCAAGTCTTGCCAGCCCTAGTTATGATAACTATGTATATTCCTCTCCCCGTAATGAGGATCTAGCTTTAACAAATGCAACTGTTGCTAGCACACATGCAATCAATGGGAAATCAATGGATTCCACATCTATCTCAACAAATCAACCAACAGAGATTCTAGCAGGGAGATGTGTATTGGCAGATAGAAATGTTGCTCCCGATAAAGCAGAGAGGTTAGTCCTTTAACATGTAGTGCTATTGTAAAAGCTTTGTGTTGTTCATATTTCCACTCTTAATTGTTACTTGCATCTTAAAGTCTTTGAAAACCTGAGGTTCGATTTTCTTTTATTCTAGACTCAAAATTGATTTCAATGCCCATATTAAATGAAATCAATCTGTAAATTCATAGTGATAAAACCCAAGATCAGCTTCAAAATGGCTCATCGTGCAATGGGGAACATCCTACTGTGGGTGGAGATGAAGCACCAACAGAGATGACTGTTAAACCACCCAAAGCAGCAGGTAAGGATTTACAGAACTTTTATATATATGAATCCAATCTAAACATCTCTGTTGACCAATTAAGCATACCTAATTAAGCAAATGTCTATATCGTTATCAGCAAGCCTAGATGAATCTGACGACAAATCAAAGCCGCCAGTTGTGCAGCAAAGAGGGCGTTTTAAAGTAACTTCTGAAAACCTCGACATCGAAAAGGTAAATTTTCTATAAAATATTATTTTGAAGAGGTTTTTATGTTTGTTCACTCGCGTTTTTAAGGTTTCATTTTGTATTCATCTTCACTTTCTCTTTTATCAGGTGGTGGTTCCATCTCCAATCTTGCAAAAGAGTCACAGCATGCAGGTTTGTAATAGCTTTGAGGTCAGCTTGATCAGCTGCAGAAAACAATCAATGTTTATTACCACAACTATACATCTCAAAGTTTCTCATTGGAAAAAAAAAAAACGTTTTTGCGGTTACGTAGGTGCTCTCCCAACATTCTGCTGCTTCTCTGCCACCCGCTGTTTTAGGAACTGATGTCACGTTACCAAATCTAACCAGCTCATACGTTTAACCGCTGGTGTATCCAGTTCTGCAAACCAATATATTGGAAAGGGTATATGCCTTTTGATTCTTAGATTTTACTCCCTTTCTTATCATCTCTATTCAAGATGAAAAAGTTCATTGCATAATTTACATGGTCCCAAAAACAGGATAACATTTTGCATATGATGAAAGTGCTCACCAACAGAGAGTTGTCAGGTTAATTTGTGCAACTTTCACTCTTTTTCTGTCTTGATTCTCCCTTCTGATTACATATTTAATGCCACGGGATTTGAATTCCCTTCATCTCTCTGCTGTAGACGGGCGTTCAGCTGACACAGGAAGCGTTCAACAACCTACTGTAGCTCCTACTGAGAAATCCATGGTATGTAATCGTTTGCACTGAATCACATTTCTCCAAAGAATTGGAACTTAGCAGAATTGTTCTTCTGTTGAATCACAGCTTGAAGCAGCACACGAAAGAGAGAAAGAGTTGCTCCACGACATAACCGAGCTGCAATGGAGGTAACTTCGACAATCTCCCACCATCGGAAGCATCTCCTTGTGTATCTCAAAATCCAACATTCTTTCTTCTTTTATGTGTGTGTCTCTATAGGCTCATTTGTGCTGAAGAAGAGCTGCAGAAATACAAAACCGAACACGCCCAAGTAAGCTTGAGTCAGCTTACACACAATCATCCTTTCTGCAAGCTTTTCAATTCAACTAATACCAAAACTCATATTTCCCTGTTCAAAATTCCAGGTCTGATTTCCTAAGAAACCTGAGAAGATGTGTGGCCAAGTATTAAAAACAATAATATTTTAATAAGACAATACATCTAATGAAGGTAAGATTTGCTTTCAGATGTTTTGTAATTTGATTCATAAATACATCACACTCCCAATTATTACTTTGTATTATTATTTTTTAGTCTTTTAGGTTTGTTTAAGAAATCTGTGTTATGTGCCATGGTAGCTATTTTATAACCATGGTTACATAATATGTGTAATATTGATACAAAAAGGATTATTGAGAAGCTTTTCCTATAATGATGGTTTAGATTTAGGGGTTTGATAAAATGAATGTTTCTGTATTTTTGGATGCGTGTAAATGAATGAATGCATCTCTCACCAACTCAATGGGACAACTAAGACTTTGTCGTCGTGTCCCATAGGCCAACACACAATCCGTGAATTCTATTTTCAGTCATAATTGCTTCTCTTTTTTTTTTTTGGTTTAATAATTGCTTCTCTTTAATGCTCAAATGTGTATATATATATATATATATATATATTATAAAATATGTGTCCTAGACTTCCTATATATATGAAGATGAACTTAAAGCTTTTTTTTAACACAAATTTTTTGAAATGTAAAAAAATGACCTTCTAACTAAATTGAATAGTAATTGTATGTTTGTTCTTTTATAATTTTCCCAAGCCAACCCAAAGTTAGACTTAGATTGTTTTAGATCAAAAAATTAAAAATTAAAAAGTTCAAACAGAAATTAAACACATTCAATGCAGTAATTAAACTAGATATAATATTTTCAAATCTGTCAAAGGTTTAACACAAGTGGGAATTTTTTTTTTTTTTTTTGGTAACACAAGTGGGAACTTAAATTATCATTTTTGGACAAAAGGTCATTTTTAATAAATTTTCAGCTCCGGAATTTAGGTTTAAGTAAAGGCAGAAAGGGACCTTGTGACTGATTAATAGATATTGTTTTACTTTTTTTAACAATCAAATTCGAAACATTACACGCAGCCAGACGACATCCGACATCCGAGACTCCGACACGTGGCAACGCGTAATTGGATGAATTTCTGGTGATGAAGGGTACGATGCAGCCAAGAACCAAATTTCCCACAATTATTATTCAGAAAAATCTCAAAGTGAAGGGGAAAAAAAGATCTCACGTGCGGAAACAAACTATGGCCTTTTTGTCTGATCATTTCGTCTTCCTCTCTCTCTCTCTCTCAATTGTTCTTTGCATCACAACTTCCTCTTTCCTTACTTCTTTTTTTCTTACAAAAATTTCAATTTTTTTATTCTCTCTACGAGGAAGTGGAGTAAGTAAACATTGGGCTACGTGGGTCTGCTAGTACTGGCGTCACTGTGTTCAAAGAATCGTAAATCAATTCACAAGAATTTGATTTTGTACAGATGTGACG